>MKEJ01063017.1:0-13859 GCA_001753735.1 Embelia ribes
ACCACCATAGAGCAAATTTTTTTTTCTTGTTTTAGTTGTCCCTTTGACCGAAACGCGATCGATTTGGTTGGTATATAAGAATTTTCCGATTTTGGAATCAAAAGTAGGGCTAATTCGGTTTCGGTTAGTCAATAAATTTGTTTCGGGATCAATTCCCTTTTGAAATTTGGGAAATTCGGTTTCTCTATTTTGATTCGGAAATAGGCGAAAAACATATATATGAATTTTTAGGGGTAGCCAAAAATTTCTGTTGTTGCATAAAATTAACCATTGAGATTAATACACTTAAAAATTAAATTATTCATAAAAAAATTAAAATTTTTAATTTCAATAGCTAATTTTTTATCCAATATTCGGAGGCAATTGCGATATGCAGCCTTCGAATCCTATAATCAGTTTCTCCTCGGTAATAGGCAATACACCTATTTCTGTGTATGTAGGCACCACATAATTCGGCAAAATCGACGAATTGGATTTGTCACATTTGAAAAAATGGTTGGATTGGTTAGTTGATCGATCAAATTTGATCATGTTTAATAAAATTCATAGTAATTAAGTACTCGTTTAAACCTAATCACATATATTAATTAATATATCTAAGTTGAATAACTTGGAAGTAATTATTAATTCATATGATTAAAATATTTCATAAGTTTCGTATAGAGTGACATTTATTCAAAAGGAAGATTGTTTTGGCATTTAAGTAATTTCTACTCATCATAAAAAAAGTGAGAATCAACATTTGGTTAAAGTTGCCACTTCCAAAATTCTATAAACATGAGTCAATTCTTTCATTTTCAAACACAATAATCTTCGAAGAAGAAGCTCGATAGCTCTAAGATAAGCATCGAGCTGCTAACAATCTCTCGCCTAAATTCAAGCCATCCTATAAACAAATACCTAAGTCAAATCAACACTAGAGAAAATCGTTGCTTGATTTATAAGAGACCATCAAAACAATGAAACGAGTGCTTGCGAGTTGAAAATTTCATTTACAAGAAATTTTCAAACTGTAAATCAAACATTTCAATCAAAATTGGCACTTGATCACACATTTATCAAAATTCAACAATCAAATTCAAAATTAAAAATTTGAAGTTTATTTGATTGTAAATCATCGGAGGGTTATACTCGCATTGCTTCAAATATATAAAAATTATATTTGTTACACAATTTTTCTAAATATAATTTATGAACATTTAAATTTATGTGTGCTACAATGATCTAATTATAATATCAAATGAACTATCATTTTGACATGTCGGTGCATAAGTAGTAAAAGACAAACGCTTCATAATATATTAGAATTGTAAAATATGATTTACTTGGACCTTGGGCTACGTTGCTCTATAATTAATTTATTTTTAATAATTGGTATTTTGTTGTCAATGCTTGACACATCAGTACGAAAACGCACATGTGTCTAGCAAATCGCAATATTATAAATATTACACAATTGTAGCATTATCTTTTAAATTTGAACATAGTAGAAGAGCAATTACAAATTGATTGTAGAAGAAAGTATTTGGCTTAAGAGATACGCTTTTCAAATAACGAAGCCAAAATATTCCTCTATATTAACTCTTAATTGCTCTTCTCTGGTTTCGAATTCGTTAGATGGCTCAGAGTGTTACAAAATTATTTGCATGATTTAATTTTCCATTGAGAAATTCATTAAATATAGGAAAACAATCTTATACAAAGGTTGAAAACTCTTATGTTTCTTTTGTTGACTAATGGCAACAACTTCATGCAAAAATTATCCATTCAACTTATATGAAAAAAAATATTGAGTGTTGGTACAAATCAATAAGTATCGAATGACAGAAATCCCAATCACAAATTGATAAAATAGGTGACAAGAAAATGAGAATTAAAAATAAAAAATTAATTTATTAGATTTGTTGTTAGTTTATGGTTTTCGCACTGTAACAAAATTAATCCAAAAAATTCAAACTAAAAGCTACATGTTTTTTCTTTTCCTTTTCTTAAAAAAATGCCACGTGTCCGATTTTCATTGGTTTACACTAAACAGCCGGCTATGCACAAACTAAGAGTTTTAACAATTCAAACTATACCTCAATATCTTTGATCATACACTATATTCATGTTTGTCTTCTAATCCAAACATCTATCTCTATCTCTCTAAATCTTACCTGACCGGCCTTATAGTAAGATATATATATATATATATAATAATTTATAAATGTAGCAAGATATTATTTTTACCGCCTTTTGGTTTTTTCCTTATCCTTTTTGTTGAAAAACCCATGTATATCTTTCCTTGATCATACTATCATTCATTTCATAACGCATTCAATCCAACAATGAAGCCGGAAATCGAAAACACCAACCCCGATCGCTACCCCATGAAACCGTGCAGGCCGAAATCCCGGGAGGTGAGCTCCCGGTTCCTGTCTTCCCACTCCTCCACCAGCGCTGCTGGAGCAACGCCGGCACAGGAGGAGCTATTGATCATCAAGCCCCAGTCATCTGCGGCCGCTGTCTCAGTGGCAGCAGAGGCCAGGAAGCAGAACCAGAAGGGGGCAGAGGACGACGGTGAATTGGCAATGACGCGCCGTCTCTGGCCAAGCATCTCCTCTACCAAGATTAGCTCCCTGGCCGAGCAAATTGGGAAAGACCTCATAGACGACATTATCATCCGGAGAAACGATGAGGTGGCGCAGAAGTTTGGTTCCCTTGGTCGCCAAAAGAGTTGTAGGGAGTTTGAAAGTTTTGAAAATGACAACAACCAGGGCGCAAAGATATATCGAGAGAATCATAATCAACACAAGGGCGTGTTTGGAGGATCAATAAGGTATACCGGAAAGCTCCTTTTCTCAAAGAAATCATCGAACAAGCCAAGTTCTTATGAAGACTCACCTTCTTCAGCGGAAGACATCATCCCCAGAAGGATGTCAATTAACGAAACAGCCTTGCGAAGGAGATCACTAGTAGGGAACTCCGAGCCAGATCGTTCCGGAAGTAACTTGAATTCTCCACCAGTTCGCCCAAAAAAATCCGGTGTCGAAGTTACTTCGCGCTCAATGTCATTCGACAGCTCTGAGAAGAAGAAGAAATCGTCGAAATTGAAACGGACGAACTCGACGACTACATTGTTCGGCAGCACCATGTCAAAGTGGGCAATGTCGCCCGGGAGGTCGGGATCACCTCCAATGACGGTGGAGAACAAGGGGATCCCGCCTATGTCGTTCTCGAGCTTGAAACCACCCACGAGCCCATCGAAGGGGAATCATACAAAGGGGGTCGGGACTTTCTTGAGCAAAGGTCTGGACTTGATTCGAAGAAAGGATAAAAAGGGAGTTTACTCTTCGTCCCCATCCCCGTTAGGGCTTGGGACGACGGATAACGTTCATCAACTACGGATTAATCATAATCGACTTGTTCAATGGAGATACGCCAATGCTCGGGCTAACAATGTGAATAAAACAATGGCAAACCAGGCAGAGGTACGTATAGAACTCGAACTCATAATGTTGGATTGAAATATATATATCTAACTTGGACTAATTTTGTATGTAATTTCGCAGAGCAATTTGATGGCGGCTCGTGATAGTGTTACGAAGCTACAACATTCGGTGATGCAAAAAAGGATACAACTTGAGAAGGAAAAGCTACAAATGAAGCTATATCATGTTCTTCAGTCTCAGGTTAGTACTAATAAACTCAATATAATACAACAAATAAGATAAGTAAAATATAAGAAAAATAAAATAAAGTTGGCAAGTAAAAATATTGGGTAATCGTGTAATTCAATAATTTTTCAATAATTTGTGGTTATATTATATGCAGATTGAATCATTGAAAGCTTGGGGAGAAACAGAGAGGCAACACACATCAGCTATTTCTAATACAAAAGATTGTTTGCAATCAGTCATCTGCAAAGTACCCCTTGTTGAAGGGGCAAAGGTATACATACACACATATATATATACACACATGAAACAAAAAATAAAAGTAACTAAACTCAATTACTTTCGTGGCTTTGAAACGACAAAATTATTTTCGAAAGCCAAACGAAGTGTTTTAAGAAAATATGAATGTGCAGATGGATCCACATTCATCTTCATTTGCTCTTCGGCATCCATTGGACCTTACAACATCGATCAAATCCATGTTATTTACGAATTCTCCCGAGGTAAGACATGTTCTTATATATTTGTGATCTATAATTACGCTTTTATCGTCAACACTTGTTATATAATAACAGGTCGAAAACACGAGCTCAATATGTTCGGAATTAGCAGAGGTGGTTGCACAAGAGAAAGCCCTTTTACAAGAATTCTCGGAGCTATTCAACTTTGTTTCCGCATTAGAGGTAAAAAAAAAAATAACGAAATTAGTAAATGCATTAACATTGCGTTATAAAAACATATTTGATATGAATTTTTTTTATCTAAAGTACATCAAAAAATTCGGCATAGTTTATGAAAAATGTACTGTTTTCTATTAAGTTTCATATTAATTCGGAAAACGAACTGTTTTTTCAATACATACGTACAGATATAAAACGACAGTAAGTAGCTACGCCAGTATTCTAACTTTTTTGGTTCCGGATTCTAATATGCAGGAAGAAGAAAGGAGTTTGAAATGTAGCTTAATTCAAATGAAAGCAAACCAACAAGAATAAGAGATTGTATCATAATTTTCTTATTTTTATACATTAGCATAAGTATTTTCTTTTTTGTTTCGACAGCAATGATGCTTAATTAATCATAAGCATTTTATTAAGAGGGTTTTTTCACATTGGTTGCGGAGTTTTTACTTAGCCTATGTATTTTCTTTTTCAAAACTGATGCTTAATTTTTCATAAATCCCTTATTGCTATAAATGTTCCGTTTTCCATTTACGCTCTGTTCGTTTGAGTGGAAAAAGATGAAAAAGAAAATATTTTAAAAGAATATAAAATTTTCAGATGATTATTTTCTAAATCTACTTTTGGGGAAAAAAGTTTTCTCTCTAACTAAAATACTCTTACAAGGTTAAATTGTTCCTGTCTTGAGTTGTCTATTATAAAAGTAATTTTAGTTGTTTTCCAATGAAATTTTGAGTGGCTTGTCAAACACATAGAAAATTCTTGGAAAATAATTTTTTTCTTCAAAATCTTTACCTAGAAAAATATTTTGTCCATAAATTTTTTCCAGCAATATAAATAGATTCTAAGAGTTTTAATTTTTTTAAGGTCAAAAACAACAAATAGGTAAACATAAAAATTGAGAAAACAAATGAACCTTAATTTTAAAGAAAAACAAAGTAGCAACCGAATAGCTCTGGTTTGTTTCTAGGCTATAAAAATAGTTCTTTTGCTTAAAAGATGCAATCAAACTTTTAAATAAAAAATAAAAAATTCAGGCAACTTACAAAAATCGGATAAACCTTGGGTTAAAATTTTTGAACTTTATTGGAAAAAATTGTAAAAATTTATCTCAGAAGCTAAACAGTCAAATACATATTTCATTTGTTTGCTTAATCCCAGATGTGCAGTCAAGTACATATTTTATTTGTTTGCTTAATCCAGATGTGCAATACTTAATCAGTTTCCTAGTCTCAGATTTCACAGATAATATTATTTCTTTGCTTAGAATTACATTTATTATTGTATTTATTTGTATATATCAATCTATTATTCTCATTATTTTCTTGTTCCAGTTCTTTTGCTTAAAAGATGCAATCAAACTTTTAAATAAAAAATAAAAAATTCAGGCAACTTACAAAAATCGGATAAACCTTGGGTTAAAATTTTTGAACTTTATTGGAAAAAATTGTAAAAATTTATCTCAGAAGATGTGCAGTCAAGTACATATTTTATTTGTTTGCTTAATCCCAAATGTGCAGTCAAGTACATATTTTATTTGTTTGCTTAATCCCAGGTGTGCAATACTTAATCAGTTACCTAGTCTCAGATCTCACAGATAATATTATTTCTTTGCTTAGAATTACATTTATTATTGTATTTATTTGTATATATCAATCTATTATTGTCATTATTTTCTTGTTCCAATTTTGTTAACTTTCCTTTACAATTTGGTTGAAAGTATGCTAATAAACTCCTATAACCTGTATATCGCTTCTTTTTTTTTTAATTTGGGGAAAACTAGCAAATATTATTTAATTCGTTTTATAACTCAAATATTTTAAGTACAAAATATTTTGCTGCAAGTTTGCCTTTGGAAATGGTAACCCTAAGAAAGTTTAACAACTATGATGAAGCATTGTATTTATTCAGTATTATTCAACAAATTGAAACTCAATACGTCAACATTATTTATCCTCCAATGCTACAACGATCCAAGATCGTCATTCTCATTAGAAAGGATGGCATGGGTCTTCTGGTAGCAAATTAATTAGTCTTCTAGTAGCAAATTAATAGCATGTTTTCTAGCAAAAGCAATAGCTATTTCCAATTTTTGCAGTAAACTATTGAGGTAAATTTATTTATAGTATCGAAGTAGTTTATTGACTCATTGAATTTAAAAGTCGGTATTACATAAGATTCTATTTCAGGTGGTGTGACTATTTTTTATAGCGGGACGTTAATCTATTGCAACTCTCCTTGTTTATCATGTCTTAGGACAGGATATGTACCGTGAAACACTTGGATGGAGTTCAGTATTACATAGGGTACTGAAATTAATTCATTTTAAACTTATTTTTGATTGTGTTATATGATATGTGATCATTCCATTTATTGTACTCTCACTTCACAATAGAAGGTGGACGTTTATAATATCCAATGGTTACTATTATCTCTCTAGAACTTTTTACAAAGTTTTACAAAAAATATCAATATATTTTCTAAGATTTATTCTATAAACAACTCTATAATATTCTGGCGAAAAATTCCGCCACTCATATTTAGAATTTTCTACCTATTTTGTAATGTTATGGTCAGACAAGACTATATTAGTTAAACGGATTAATACTAATATAGGTGCAAACTCTATAAAGACCTAAAATAGAAACATTATTTTTAACTCATGAACCTAGTTTAATTTTCTATACATTTATCGCTCCATTATTGTGCACATGTAATTTTTCATTAATTTCATTTTTGAATAAATAATTTCCTGCAAAACAACAAGAACATGTAATTTATGAGGATTTTATATACAACATATGCAATTAAGAAAAACATTTTTGTATGTCAATTAATATATCGATTAGAGAATTTGTATCTTCATGAATTTATTATGTAAATTTATTTTACAAATAGATTTGATCCATCAACGAGAACTCCATGCACCTTTCAAGCATTGTACAAGTTTTAAAAGGATAACTTTTTAAACCATCATCTCCTTTATGGATTAATATATCTACTACTGTAATATCGCTGCCATTACTTTTACCAAATTGTTTATTTTCAAGAACTATATATTCTAGATGCATTTTTTAAGGAAATTGTGTATAATTTTTGTGACTTTGTATATTTTTAGAAAATATTATATATGATTTGCAAAATAAATTGTTCACGTTGATATATTTTATACATAACAAATTAACACATTTTCAAAAGCTTCACGCATTATTTACACCATAATTTGAATTTTCGAATTTAAATTATAATAATTTTGGCCCCATAATTTGAATGTTCAATTTTGAAAGAACAGTTGTGGAAGTTGGTTTTTGTTTTTGGTATAAATGTATAAGAAAAATATTTGGTAAAAGCCTTTTCCATCAACCCAATATGGGCATATCTAAGAGTAGGTGTTACTTAACTTAGAAGTAGGCGTATAACTCGTTGTATCAAGTGATTGAACATGTGCCTGTTCATTACATTGTTATACTTCAGTTTGCCTTTCGTGTTTTGAGTGATCGATTATGTCTTTTGTTCATTACTTTTTATCTACCAAAAGATTGTAATCAATAAGGATATTGAGTGATGGGAATTCTTTTATTGTTCGCTTTCTTATTGTTTACAACTTTTCTCACTTTGATCTTATCGTATACTATTAAAAAGAGACAGAAACAAAGGTGTGGAATTACATCCATCTTGGCTTGAATTTCAACAATCTTTCCGGCACTAAATCGATATAATATTCTATCGAAAGAAATTAAATTTTGTAATTAAAATAAATTGGCGGTAGAAGGAGGACTTATCTTGACTAATTTGAAGTTAAGAGTACTAGAAAAGAGAAAAGAACTAATAAGTTCAAGAAAAGCCCATCTTAGGGGCAAAATAAAACAGTAAATCCAATAATTTATTCTTAACCGCTTTTTTGTCTAGATTTAAATTATTAGTTTCCCGGCCTATTTTCATCAACATAAAGGTCTCAAAATTCAATCTCCACGTTCATATTAAATACTTTATGTGTTATGAACCTACTTGCACAAGGGTTTGACGATCCAATAGTGAATTTATATGCAACGGATGTTTGAAATTGTCAGTTCATGTTAACCATTTTTCTGTCCAGATTTGAATAATTTGGTTCGAAATCCATTTTCGTCAAAAGTAGTGGAATTCAATCTCCACCGTTCACATTAAATATCTGGGTGTTCGGAACCTACCGCTAAAAAAGTTTGATGATCCAAGTGTGCATTTGTGCATGACTGATGTTTAAATTTTGATGTGCATTCTAACTGTTTTTCTATCCATGTTTGAACAATCGAGTTCCAAATCTATTTTGATCAACTAAAGGACTTGGAATCTGATATCGACCATTCATATTGAACATTTGTTTGTCAGGAACCTACTTCTAAAAGGGTTTGGTGATCAAATGGTTAATTTGTGCGCACTCAATATTTGAAATTGGTAAGGCATGTTAACCGTTTTTATATTCTGATTTGATCGATTCAATTTAAAACCTATTTTTGTCAACTTAAAGGTCTTGGAATTCGATCCCCACCATTCATAATAAATATTTGGGTTTTAGTAACCTACTGCTAAAAGGGTTCGACGATCCAATGGTGCATTTGTGTGTAATTGACAAATAAACTTGAATGTGCTTTCTAATTACTTTTTGTCCAGGTTTGTATAGTTCGGTTACATGCCTATATTGGTTGACTTAAAAGTCTTGAAATTCGATCTCCACCATTCATATTAAATATTTGTATGTCGGGAATATAATGTTAAAAGGATTCGACAATCTAGCGGGGCATTTGTGCTTAAATGACGTTTGAACTTGAATGTGCAGTGAACAATTCTGCATTTATATTTTCCTAAGTTGAAAAACCTAACATCATTCATAAAATGCTCGGCAACAAAAACAAGTTGATTGTTGATGATTGAGTATCATATCGACCAACTTGGGGGGCAAAACAAAAGCGTTAGAAATTTCTTAAAGAATCAATTTCGATGACTCTTTATAAAAATTTTAAAAAATGGATGAATTTACAGCCTAATATATGAAAAAGGCTTGGCAATAAAGAAAAACAATAATCGTTGAGAATTATATCGATGATTCTTTATTAAAAGTTAGTGAAATTTTAAACCTTAAGTCATCGAAGTCAATTCAAGATAAAACTTTTAAGTTTTATTTGCTTTGTTTTATTCAAAACCAATCAAATAAGAGAGGCATTATGTATACTATAATTTGAATTTTTGAATTAAATCATAATAATTTTGGCGCCCATAATTTGAATGTTCAAATTTGAACTGGCGGTTATAGAAGTTGGTTATTATTTTTTTCTATAAATGTAAAGGAAAGACATTCAATGAAATCCCTATCACATCAACCCATCATTGGCATACATAAAAGTAGGTACAACTTAATTTAGGAGTAAGCGTAGTGTAATCCCCTTGTAATGTATCAAGTAATGGAGCATGTCTCTCGTTCATTACATTGTTAAACATCACTTTCCACCTTTATTTTGAGCAATTGAGTATATCTTTTCTTCATTACATTTATATTCAATAAAACATTGTAATCGATAAAGATATTGAATAATGAGAATTCTTTTATTGTTCGATTTTTGTTTTTTACAATTTTTATCTATTCGATCTTACCGTAAACTATAAAAAACCACCGAAATGAAGGTGTGGAATCGTTTTTACCTTGGCTTGAGTTTTAACGATTATTCCAGCACCTAGGGGTGTGCATTGGTTGGTCTGGTTCCAACCCGAACAGAATCCGACCAAACCGAATTAACCTAATTTTTCAAATCATAACCAAGCTGGATTGGATGACATGTCTAAACCGAATCGGATCGAATCAAATAGGCCAAATTGAAAAAAAACTGAATACAAGTTACAACAAACATTAAGGGTTTTATCAAATTAGGATTTTTTCCTAATTCAAAATTAAGTCCTAAATCCTAATAAATAATATTTCAATAAAAAATTAAAATTAAAATTTTAACCTTTTTGGTTTTTTAGGGAGAGGACTTGAATGAGAAAGCGAGCGGATGAGATGATATGCCGACAGTGATTTATCATGGTATGATACGATTAAAACAGAGGAAGAGAGGGATAGAAAAGTACGAATCCTTAAGAACGACAAAAAGGGGAAAGAGATATATGCTTGGGTTGTGTGGCTATTTGTCCTATGTTAACGTTAACAATTAAAATTAAAAAAAATGTATTCATATAAACCCAATAAATTCAGCTCGGTTTGGTTAAACCGAATGTTTAATACTAAAATCGAGACTGAACTGGTTCAATCGAAAAACAAGAGTTTTTATATTTTATAAAACCAAACGAAATCGAAAATTATAAAAAGTAAATTGAATAGGTTGGATTTGGTTTCCAATTTAACTTTTGCACATCACTAATTTTGATACATCCAATAATTTTATCCATATTATTAAAATCGATGTGTAAAAATTTACAAATTTCTAAATTGCTCTTGTTTGATGCGCTTTATACTCGTTTAATATTTTTAATTTCTATGTCATTTATTAATTATAGTAAGGATAAATATAAAATCAAATAATAATTTAAAATATTTAAACTCATTTATTCTGATTATTATAAAAATTTAGTGAATAATATAGGATGGAGGAGAAGCAGAAAGAACGGTCTGAATGCTCTAACAACAAATAATACGGTATCCGTTAATAAATAATTGAAGTAGATTGATTGGTGCGAAATTTTAGGTAATTTTAAATTCAAAATTGAGTGAAAAGTAAATAACCAATTATACCCCCAAGAATATCCGACTTCGTATTGTCTCTAATAATTAATAAAGAGATATAGTGTCATTTTTTATATTTGGAAACGATTCAACTTTGTTAAAAAAAATTATTTTTTGATAATAAAAAATTGAGACTAACCCTATTATTTATTGACGAACGGGTAATAATGAAATTAAGAAAATAATATATATTTTGTGTTATATATTATACTAGAAAGTAAATACAATAATCTATAAGAAAGTACAATTGGAGATAAAAAAAAGTTACATGATTCAACCTTAAGTTAAAAATAATTTTAACTTGAGCCTAATTCACGAGACTTATACCAATGTATATTTGTATTAATACAAAAAGAGATATTACAATATAGTACAATATGTAAAATAAAACTAAAAATTTATATCAAACTAGATCAATTTCTACTCTTATTTTCTCTCATTTTTTTTCTCTTTTTTGAATTCTTTCTGTATTTTCTTATGCAACTTTTCTGCACTATCTTAGCATTGTTCCTTATTCTTCTATTTCTTTTTTTATAGAAAAATTTGTATGAATTGTTCTTGCATAACACATAATATTTATATTTAAGAATTAAATTAAAATATCACACCAATCGCAGAAAAATATCACCTCAATCCATTCAAACTTGCAATTTATTAGGAATACATCCAACCACAGTGGGCACCAGTTCACTTGACTCAATCAGTTTGAGGGCAAAGTTAAGCAAAGCAAAACCAAAGCAAAGCCCATTTTTGGCTTTGTTTCTCTCTCTCTCTCTCCATATACATATACATACATACATATATATATATATATATATTTGTATGCATAAATGTACTTTTAGAAATCTATATATTCAATCTTTAATTTGCTGAGAGAAAAAAAAGAAGAAGAGGAATAAGTGAAGCGATGAGAAAGGCCTTTCTCTGTCTCCCTTTCTTCGCTTTGTTGCTCACTTGCTTTCTTCAATCCCCAGCTCATGCTGCTCCTGCGGGTACTACCAATTCACCCATATATATACATACATACATACAAAATACATATATCTATATAGATAGATTTAGAAATAGATTCAAGTTTTGTATCGGGATTTGTAAGCATTGCCATCAATTTCCTCAATTTCAACTCCTAAGCTATAACTAGTATAATATCTAAAAATTGCTGATATATGGAGAATGCAAACCACCTGATCCCTAGAATTAGAAAGTAGAATTAGGGAAGAAAAATAGTCCTGTAATTTAGGGGGAACACTGTAGCAAAACCCCTATAGTTTAGACACACCGGTGGGAACATCCTTTTGGACACTGGTTTGGGTTTACTTTAAGCGGGGAAGGACCTGTGGATTTGCTAGCGGGTTAGTCCCTCGTAATTTTTCAGTGTTAAAATTTTTAGTGTAAAATAATTTATCTTTAATTTTAGTGTTGAATTTTCAGTGTGATTTTGTTTTACACATTTTTCAGTGCCCTATAAATTTTATAGTATATACCCTGAGTCCACGCCTGCCTTGAAGGCACTCACAACAGAATATATATTTTCAACCCCTAAAATTTTAATATATATCCCTCGAATTTAAAATAGAGGTTGAGATATGGAGAATGCTAAAATTAGTTCCCTTAAAATTAAGAATACAGCTAGAGATGAATAATAGAAACTAGTTTGAGGGGAACATTAAGCAAATTCCTTATTTTAGGGTATTGAATAGTGTTTGGATGTACTGGCGTGAGTGTTCCCTTGTGTTTAATCCCTTAAACTCGTTTATGAGCACCGTTGGTAATGTTCTTTATATGTTTTAATCATCTGAAATAATTTTGATTTTAAATAGGGTCCCTGATCAGGCACTTGTCTTCTCTCCTGAGGTGGACTACTAGGTCTCCTACAAAAACACCCCATTCAGGCAAGTTCTACAACTAATAATTGAAATCTTGCTTGTTTGTTTATTTTTTTTGGGTAAAGTTTTAAGCTGGTTATTAAACAGGAAAAGCACCTGTACAATGTAATTTCTGTGCCTTTTCGTCTCGGTAGTGTTAACTAGAATATGATAATCAAAGGTGCAGTGTGTCAGGGGATACCCAAGCTGGCTATGATTTCAGGAGAGGAAAGGAAAAAGGATGGCATGTCTTGGAGTAAGGGTGGTTTGTTTTCCATCATGTAATGATGACCGAAAGGATATATGCTTTGGGAAAAGTGTTTTCTGGTTTTTGTTTGTGTTACTGCGACATATTTATCCCTTTGAGCAAGCAGGAGCTTGTGGAATTGCAAATGTGATTTTGTTGTTTCGGAAACAAGTGTTATTTGAACACTTGGAATCTAGTTATGAAGAGGGATTTAGCAGACTATCAGTAGTGCCAACGCCACAACTTGGTGAAGGGCAATGGTTGATTGGAAATTGGCTGTTTTTCATGTATTCTTCTTTTTTTTTTACATTACCTTTTTGATCTAAGTAACAAAACACTTTAGTACGCTTGATTACTTAGTTGTTCTTCAATGAGAATAGCGAAATGGAGAAAGGAAAATAACCTAAATTTTCAGTTATTGTCTAAAGATGTTTGAACTAGGAATCACAGTTTAGTCGGGCCTGCAATGGTTAAGGATTGAGTTACAAGAAGAGATATGAACTACAAGATTGGGTTATAGCCTTGGGAACTAGGTAGAATCAGCCAATCTATCTGTTTTCATTGAACAGAAAAGATACTTAACATTGATGTGTCGTTTGATTCCTTCGTTGTATTGTAGTCTCTTAAATGAACTGAAGATATTGATGACTTCTTTTT
>MKEJ01063018.1:0-18280 GCA_001753735.1 Embelia ribes
AATTTTACACCTATATCGTGGTTTCACGTGGAAAATACTGGCATGAATCATGTGTGTTTGCAAGTATAAATATGGGTATGTGAATGACACCAAATAACATAGCATAACAGAAAAGAGAGAGGAAGGAAATAGAGAGATAATAAGTGGTGTCAAATACAAAAATTTGTAATATTTTTGTATACGGTTTGTAAATTTTGCTCATTAATAAATTTTTGCACCATCAACAGTTTGAGCATGGTGATCCTATTTCAGAGGTGGTGTTAGAAATTTAGAATAGAAATTAGCTTAATTTGATTTGACTTGCATTCTAGAATAATAAAACAAAACCTAGTAACTAAAAAAAAAAAAAACTTTTCAAATTATTTGCTTTCCGTGTTATTAGATACATATTTTATTATAATAGAAAATAAATTTAACTAATTTCATATTTACTGTAACCAGAAGAAGTTGGAGGCCTTTAGATCAATTGCCAGACTTAGGCTCCTATTCCAGCTTAGCTCAGTTTTTGAAAGCTAAAGAGGAGTTGTTTTTGGATTCTTATATATCTTCCGACGAAGCTCGGGGCCCCTAAACATGAAGTCAATAAAATGAAGCACGACGAGTTATCAAATTGGTTTTCCCGAGTTGACAGAACGAAAAATGATAGCCCAGTAGACGTATCAGAAACTGACTGGCAAGAAAACGGTCCAATTTTGCGACCTCGTGCACCTCTTAGAAGTGTTTGTAACTAAGCCAGAGTACAGAAAGACCGAATTGCCACCCACTGGGGAACCATGCGGACGAAAATGATGAAGGCTTGTTTTCGCAACATGTTAATTTGTGTTAGAAATGCGACTATGTATATGTATCTTTTATGTAATCGCTTAAAATCATGTTAGATAAGATTTTTCGCCACCGAAATGTAAAAAAAATGCCAGCTATGAAACGTTAAATTTGTCGCCATCGTGATTTAGTGTTGATCATGTCAAGATTTTATTTTTTATGCTAAAACTTTTTTAGATTAATGTCGAAGTATGTTGCTTGATTGAAGCGTTCGTTTGCTTGCAATTTTTTTTTTTAAAAAAAATAGTAACGTTTCTCATACTAGGGAAAAAATGTGATGTATCCAACAAATTTGAACTCCAATTATAAAAACGAAAATTGGATTGAACCATTACACTAGTAAAAAAAAATTAAAAAAATTATCTTGTACCTGTAATTTATCCTATAACTGATAGTTGAAGGTCAGAGATGAAACTATTTAACAAGAAGAACATATATGGATTTTAATGCTATAACTTGAAGAACATGGACTAAAATGAGATTGAAGAAAAAGTAAGAGGTCGAAAATTGTAATTAACGTTTTGAGAATAGGGGCATTATAGTAAATGCACTGGTGGGGGACAAGATCCAATTGCTCTGCCTTTATAACCGTTTTTCTTACTACATTTTATTTATTTTCCTCTTTTTACAAGCCTTTTAAAACAAGTATTTTATTTCTAATCCTTAAACACAACGAAAAGGTGAAATCAGTATTTTTGCGCATATATATATATATTTATATATATCTCAAATCAAATAAAACTTGTATCCATTCTTTCCTAATCTCAAAAATTTGTCGCTCTCAATTGGAATTTATCTAGTAGGTAATTTTTAAAATTAGGTATTTTTTTATTGTCCTTTTTTTGAATAGAGTATATTTTCATTTACCCGATCATCTTATCGTTTGATTAATTGTTATGAGCATAATTAGGATTCAATAATTAGGCAAATGATGAAATGTGGGCTTTTAAATTCCCAATTGCTATACGTTCCATTTGGTAGTTTGATCGGCAATTTCTTAGCTTTCGGGACATTATTTTACGCCGTTAAAATTTTTATCGATAACTTTTTTTCCTTTTTTTTTATTTCGTTGGGGATATTAATAATCTTTTTTTTCATGATATTCTTATTCAGGAACCAGGTTATTAACCGAAGAGATCATTAATTAACCATGCCCACGCGATTAGTAATTGCGTTATTTGTTCTGATGATGGTTTGTGCCGATGGATTGGATACAAACCCCATATTCGATCCATGTTCCGATACAAAAATACAAAAAATGGACGGGTTTACGTTCGGCCTGGCATTTTCTTCAAAAGAATCGTTTTTCTCTAACGATATCCAGTTTTCGCCCTGTGACCCTCGGCTTTCGTTAGCGAGTGGTACAGCCCAACTTGCTATTTTTCGGCCTAAAGTGGACGAGATTTCTCTTCTAACCATCAATACCACATTTAATCAGGTATGTATTTTTTCTTTTTTTTCCAATCGTACCCGTAATTTTCACTTGTAGTTTTTTGGTTGCTATTGAGAAACTCTCAGATACATTCGATCTACGGATAACACCGATTAGAGCTTGATTGCTTTGCGAAAACCTGAAATAATTTCATGAAAGAATTGAAATTATCAAATATTCGCGGTGGATCAAATTGGTCGAAGAATATTTCCTAGATAATTGGAGAAAAAGTAAATTTACAGCAAAAGAAGTTTATTTTTTGCATACCTTAATAATTTTTTTTTTATTTATGTTTCTACTAAATTTATGGGGCCGTAAATTGTATCAGATTAAATGGTCTTAAGAAAGTATTTTCTAAAAACCATTCATTCATGAATCTACGAAATCCCGAATTTGTAGGTGAGAATAATTATTCAGATGAATATGCGACCGAAGCTTTCAACATTTAATTTTATTTTTTTCCCAACAAAAAAAACGAATGAACCATCAAGCAAGTTCTAATTATGACTCGAGTGTACTAAAACAGTGGCAATTCAATGAAAATGCACGTAAAATATGATCGATGAAGCCCTTTTTCGACATACTTTTTGTTACTGATTCGGATTTTACGAGCTAAAACACCCAAATGTACCAAACACTGAGCTATCATTACAATATCTTAATTTTGATTATTTTCGTATGTAGAGTACGGCTGGCGGCTACATGGTCGCATTTGCGGGAAGGAAACTAGCCGCAAGATCAATGCCTGTTTTCGTCGCCGACAATGCTCATATCATAACCAGTTT
The DNA here is from genome assembly GCA_001753735.1 of Embelia ribes. Classification (NCBI taxonomy): domain Eukaryota; kingdom Viridiplantae; phylum Streptophyta; class Magnoliopsida; order Ericales; family Primulaceae; genus Embelia; species Embelia ribes. Next base: position 3,040 of record MKEJ01063018.1, read on the forward strand.
TACTTTGGTAAGATCAATCATTCGGTTAACCATTTTAACGTTGAAAAAAAAAATACAAAAGCTAAGATTAATATAATTATGTTTACATATTACGTTGCAACAGGTCCTCGAATTTCAAAAGGGTACTCTTCAAAATCTGTATTGGAAAAAGTTTGGGTGTTCTTCGTGCACGGGCAAATCAGTATGCCTAAATAAGCAAGATTGCGCGCTACCAGTTTCGCAGTGTAAAAGCAACGGTGGACCCGTGGAGTGCAATTTGGGCATACAGATAGCATTTTCGGGCACAGATAAGAGTGATAACGTGCTCAACTCGTGGTATGAGGTGGCGAATCTTCGACAGTACTCTCTCTTTGCATTGTACTCCAATTTCCGTGATAGCATCACTCGCCCGTTTGACAATTTACCGTAAGCTTGAATAATTATATCTCTCGGTACTAGGCTATTACGAACGGATACAGAGATATGTACAAGACGAACTGCTGTTGGATTTTTTGTTTTTCAAAAGAAATAATATAAATTCAGTGTGATGATAGATTTTCAACAGATTATTCATCAGAAGAAGGGAATTGATTCAAAATGAAACTCGGGCAGTCAAATCGAGCCAGCATAATCATTTTAGGCCTATTGCAAGGTCTAAAATTAAGCCCTAACAACTAGCTCGTGAGCTGCTCACTACTCTGATTTTCGTAAGAGGCGATGAATGAAAATATAGTACTCAAACTTATCCAACAAAAGCGCACACATATGTATATACATTGATACTGTCTCAAAACACTAGTGCTTTTACAAAAGGTTAATTCATGGTTGCATTTATACATACACCATCATTAGCTACTTCTCAGACAACAAAGGTCCTTCCCCTTTAACAACACACTAACCCCAGCAAAAATAGAAACAAAGGTGGTTAACAAGCAAACCTGCAGATTAATCGTCATTATCAGCATCTGCAGAATCGGGATCAGAATCAGAACCGAGATTGTCATCTGTGGCTTCTTCATTATAATCATCATCTGAATACTTTGCCATGTCATCTTTGAGCACGGGTTGAGGCTTTGGGACTTCTCCAGGGCTAGTATCAGAGTCAAGAGCCACGAGTTCAGCGTCTAGCTTTTCTAGGTTTGCATCAGGTCGACGTGTCATGATAAGATAATGGGCTACCGATTTGAACCCCAGTTTTTTAACCTGAAAAGTGAGCATATAGGAATAAGAAAATGGCGATGTTTTCACCATTTGTTTTAACCCGAAAAGTGAGCATATATCTTTTCTAGGTTTGCATTAATTCTCAAAAGAATATTTTTAGCACTAATCTGCTAAATAAGCTTCCCAGTGTTTCTCATTTCACAAGAAATAGGATTTGGTATTATATCAAACAAATAATTTCGAATAACAAAATCCAGTGTATGAAAATGTCTCAAAGCAACTGGTGGAGTGTCATAATTTGAAATTAATTTTAGTACGTGTTTTTACCTTGGTATAGAGCTGGCCAGTGGGCGCCCATCCTTTAACTCGTCGGCAACGACTGCAATTGCAAATTCCTCTACATACAGGGCAAATCCATTCAGGGTTTTGATTTGCTTCCAAAACATTCTCCCCATATCTGCAATAGCCAGTCAACTGTATAAATATACTATCATCACCACCGGTGGCTAACCCAGGATTCCCGGTTAGGGAGGCCAATGCCACTTAAGCTATATAAAGAGTTATATATATATGAAGAAATTTTTTTTTTTCAAGAGGGCTGCGTAAGGCAGAATCCAAAATTTAAAATTTTTCAGTGGGTATTTCAGAGAAATTTTGGAGGTTGACCTCCCTGCCCCCCTCCTTGATCCGCCTATGATCTTCAGTAGTTAGCAGATTATACAATTCATCTCTAACCATTGACAGATTGCCCAAATTGCATTGTTTATGTACAAGGATGGCTATCTTCAATAATTATATGTTCTTGAAATTGCAAGTTTGTTTCATGCAGTATATCACGTTTCAAAAAATCAAAATAACTAAAAAAAATCAAAATCGCAACAAGATCATTATTATCTTAGATACAGTACAAAGTTTCACAATAATTCTCCATTTCATGTTTCCATCAAAATACATAAATTTCCCATTTATATACACCTACATTGAAGGGAAAATGAAGTAATCACATACGAGAAAGGAAACCAAAATTTCCCGTGCTGTGGATACAACTTTACGTTGCAAACTAATTTTTACCTGAAGATTGGTATTTTTAGCCAATAAAAGAACATCTGTAAAATATCAAGGTTTGATGAAAGAGGAGGATAATTTGTTTCCTTCACATATTTTGATTTGAAATAGATATTCACTTTACCTTGTGTACAAACAATCTCCACAAAACTGCCCTTGCACCGACTTACATTTGATGCATCTGGTTCGGTGACCTAGTGTTTTCTGCCTGCAAAAAGTCAAAATTTGACTCATTGTACATCACTTTTACTAAGAAAAGAAACATGTTTCTAATTTTGCTCAACCAAGAAATAATTGAAGAATAACCCCCATAATGTGACATTATAGGGTTCATTTGGTTGCAACTTTTAAGCACAAAAACCAATTAATTTTTATCAAAGAGAAAAGTTGGATGCATCTAGCTTAAAACTTTCAACTTATTTAGGACAAAACAACAAATAAGGTCAGCTTAAAAGCTGAACGGCCAAACACCGTCCAACTTTTAAGCAAAAAAACTGATAAGCCGGAGCTTATAAGTTGCAATCAAACAAGCCCTATATAGAGAAAATATAGAAAAAGAGGAGAGCGAGAAAAACAACTGAAAGAGCTAAAACAAAAAACATGAGCATCTACTACTCAAATAACACACAGGAAACAAAAGCAAGTGGAGTAACTTTAACACCTAGTTTGATACATGAAGGAATAATTCGAGAAAAGTGACGGTTGCGCACGGGACCAATGCATTTCATTGAAATTTTGTGATGATATGAAAAATAAACATCATAAGAAATAGAACGTTCATTATCAACTTTAAAGTTTGGGCATGAGAACAAAGAGAAGTGCTCCTTACAGCTTAAAGATGTAAAATTTACGCTACAAGAAACATTCATCTAATACAAAAAGGGTTGGGGGGGACGGATCCGATGCATTTAATTTATTATATGTAGGAATACGTGAAATAGCAAAGAAGAAGGCTGGAAGAATTGGAAAAAGCAACTAGACAGAAACAAAGCCAAATGTTTGCTTGCGGGGCTAGCCACCCCCATGGTTATGAGAATTCCACAAAATCCCCTATATTCTAGAGTAAAAATAAATAAATAAATAAATTTATGTGGCTTTAGCCCCACCTTCCTGTCCCCGCTCTCTTCCCTAATAATTTTTCAGCCCCCATAAAGATTTCTACGGCGTCCAGCCACCCCTATTTTTCCAATCTTAGCTCTGCACAACTGGAGGAGCTAAAAGGTAAGCATGGAAACTTCAAAAGTCGTGTTATATATGAAAGAACTTCCCAGTAATATAAATGAACCAACATTTGCATGGCATCTGTTTATGATTATACCCTTGGAAAATGACAACTTCTACAAGTATACCACTTTGTCAAAAGATTAAGCTGATACTCTACTACATTTTTCAGTGTACAAGCTTATACCAACTTAATCTTCTTGCAGAGAATATCACTATTTTATTGATTCTTATACACATATATGAAAAAATAATAAGAATAATAATAAATCAGAATTTGACAAAGAAAAATCTGCATTATAAACCTTTGGCTTCAAGAATCTACGATAAAATCCCGATCACCACCATTTAAGCCTAGAAACAGGCAGTTGCAACACATTTTTCTATCTCTATGAACTATAAGCATCATAGAGAGACAAATCAATAGTTTTGATATTTCGAAATTAATAGAAGTTCCAGATAGATTAAAGTAAATTTCAATGTCATAATACAACATTAAACACTTTACATGCAATTTGTCTCATATATTGGAGTCAGTTTTATACATAACTTACAAACATTCACCATGTCGAGTAACATCCTAAATATATATAACTCTTAATTGCAAACTCTTTTACGCATACGCATACTGTAGTCTTATGTGATTTGAAACATGGCAAATTATGAAAACTACACTACAACAGAGATTTACTCGCCATCCAATTTGTACTGTCTCTTTACAAGCAATTAAATTGTTAACTTTTTGTTGCAATCAAGTCCTTTCCAAGCTTATTGACGAACCACTCAGTGAGACAACTCTTCAAAAATGCTTAAAATAATCTGAGAAGGGCTGGACTGTAACTGAAATCAAAAGTCAAGGACTGTATGCTAGAATAAAAAAGTGAGTAATAGAAATAGAACTTTTGTTGAAAGCTAAGTGAGACACGGCCCTCCAAGCAGGGGAGTGTCCGTGCTCATAGTCCATACTTATCTCTATTACAAGATTTCTCCAAGGCTTACTCGTTCATTATATGAAAAAAGGTTTAGTCCATTTACATGCCTAATCATGTATCAGAAATAGAAAAAAGAAACTGGCAATATTCTCCGAGTCGGGATCCCCAACCCCTCAATCATGCTCCTTCTATGATCGGTTAATATTTTTAGACCAAAATTTTATTGAAATTAACTTCCGACAATTGTAAATGACTCTTAATACTATTACACATCTATAAAATAGGAAATTTTATATTATGAAACAAAGTAACTTAAGTTTTCATTTTTATACGTAACGTAGCTAGTTCATTGAAAATGTGGAAAATTGTATAATTACAATATTAAATAATTATTTTTTCAATTTTGGAATATGTGTTGTGGTAGTAAGAATCATTTATACTTGTCGGAAGTTAATTTTATTAAGATTTTGGTCCAAAAATAGGGTAGAGGATCTTGACTCATATTCTCCAAAACAAACCATGAAAAAGTAACTTGAATAGTTTTCCATTGAGTTTGGCCATTTTCATTGTATTCACTTAGCTGAAAGTACTTGTAGATTTGACCTTTGAAGACTGAACACATGAGGGACCTAATTTGTGCCAAAAAATAAGAGAAGAAGCAGATGACCTGCATTGGTGACAAGACTTTCCATGGTAAGGATCATATATACGCTCCCCATCTTCACTGTAACCGTCAACGCACAAGGTCCAAGCTTCCTTAGAACCACGCAAACAGCCCTCATCTTCTTCTGTGTATATCTCAGGCCTCGAACCTTCTGGTATGTAGATCTCCACAACCTCCTTGCTCTTCTCCTTCTTTATAGGCTTTTCATGATAGCAAATTGGAGCCAAAGTCACTAGCCTAAAAACAAAACAAGCATGAAAATAAATTGTTCCGGTTTCAATATTAATACCCTTCTGCGCCACCGTTTCTCAGTGAGGTTTTGATCGAGCAAAAAACTTCTGTAGGACACAATATAAATAGTCAAGACCCCATAACTCAATTTCATGTTTGAAATTTTGTAAAAGCTGTTATAAGAAGTGTAGCACTAAAACACAAAATATTACCAGCAGAAAAAAAGTTGACAATATGTGGGAGAGATGAGCCAATGATATTTTTTTATTTTTGGTAAGTAATCATGTATATGAAAAGACGCCTTCTTAAGGTGGCGAACCCTGTACAAGGCCCTATGTAATGGCCATCAAAATAGAGTCTAAAGTCTAAACAATCCATAAAATGACTAATGAGCTATGCTACTACTGTACAAGAAAATACCAGTGTGAATATTGAGAACAGGCAGCGAAGGCGCACTAAAGATTGACAATGATATTTTCCCCAAGACAACCCTTATCCTTGGTTCCATGCTAGTTTTAAATGCTAATCCACTCATTTTTCAAGACTGAAATTAATTAAAATACCGCAGAATGTAAACTATTAATGTAACTAAAAACACAATATACCAACCCTTTTCCTTCTACTAACTCCTTTAATTTTCTCGACAATCAAAAACAAAAAACAGCTTCCACTCCCTTTTAACACCGTGTCATTGAAATGAAATTACAATTAATGAACAGGAAGACACCCATACGTTAGAAGGGTAAGCAAACGATATTTCCTCATAAAACCCCATCCTAATCAGTGTTCTACTTTGAAATGAAATACCAATTCTAACTCATGTCATTGCTTAGCACAAAAATGAATCATTAGTCCTTCCAAATAAGGAATACCAAATCTCAACACACTCGCACACATAGAAAGAACACTAAAAATTGCCCATCAACTCAACTGTAACTGTTTACAATTCTATTTCCTTTTGTTTCACTTTTATCACAATCTTAGCGAGAAACAGAAGATAGTGTTTTACTCTTTTAGCAATCCCACAGGTGTTTTTATTTTCAACCCCTAGATTTTAATTTTCATAGCTAAAAAGCCTCAAATTCTAGAATGGTGGCTATTATAATTGAATGGGGATGAAAAATAGTGCTCCGGTTCAAGAGGAGCACTGTAGAAAACCTTGGGATACACTCATGGGAGTGTTACCTTGATTAAGATTTTATCCGTAAAATTTAGGATAGGAAGTCCTATAGAGGCAACGGCACAAACCCCCAAGTTTAGTAACACCACAACTGTTTATCTTGTATTTTCTTTTCATTTCTCATTAAAAAAAAAAACACTCTAGCATTCACATCATAATTTCTCATTTAATTCCAATATCTCCACTTCTAGACACCATGTCTCTTACTAGAAATAAAATTTTAGAAAATGCCCACGTCAATATTTCTATAAAATTTGTTAAAAATTACAAGAATGATTATACATGTTACAATAATATAAAAAATTATGTATTTTTTAATGTTACCTAGGGTTTTATATTTTGGTATTTTTTTAAATTACAATAAAAAATCATGTACGTTACATTTCTCCTTTCAGATATCTATAGTAGTATTTATCCTAATATTTATAAAAACTGAGAAGAATCGCATTTAGAGAAACTTGAGAGAGTGCAAGCATTCACACCAGTCTCTCTCAATTAATTTCTGCATTTCACTTTCTAAAAATCCATTTCTTAAGTTCACATTTTAAAAATTGACACCACCAGTATTTCTAAAAATTTATTAAAAATTACTAGAATAATTATCTACATTGTAATAAACAATAACATAATATTTTCCTTAATCTTAAACAAGGTTTTAAAGATTTTGTCAGAAAGAAATATTTTTTTCATTGATAAATTGTGAATGGTAAATTTATCAATAAAAAAATGCACATAAAAGTAATTTTTTTTGTACCAAAATAAAACAAATTTACCAATACATTGAAAAAATATTTTTCCAAGGCTTATTATTTTTGTATATTAATATGTTTTATGTATAAAAATGATTTTTCAGAAAGTCTAGCGCGACACATTTCTATTTTGTATGGAAATATCTCTCTAGAAAGTGATAAATAAAATGAGAAATGATCCGTGTGATGCATTTACCTTGTATTTTTTCGTACATTTTTTTTCTAAGGAACCAACCTAAAAGCTAAGAGTTTTAATATATATATATATATATATATACCTAGAAGAGCGCCTAGGAGGATCTGAGGAGGGCAAATTGGTCTTTTTCAGAGATGGGTCTCTCTTGATTTTGTTGGGAGAGGGTTTTTTCTTGAGCTTGGTAGCTAAATCCATAATCCCCAATTTGTGCATCCTCTCCATGTTCTCTCTCATCCTCTTCTCTCTCATCTGCTCATACCCACCTCCTCCCTCCTCTTCCTCCTTAGGTTCCTCTCTCTGGGGGAGATCTCTCTTCCTCGCCATCCTCTCTCTCTCTCTCTCTCTCTCTCTCTCTCTGGAGCTGTGTGCAGAGAGATGGAAATGGCGGGACATTCAGCTTTCATTGAGTAAGTAGGCCGGATCGGGTCGGCATTATGGTCCATTTGCCCATTAAAGAAGGCTTCTTAGTTGGGCCGATTCCTTTGGGTGTGTCCGCTGAGTACATGAAAGGTTTTTAGTTTTAGATTTGTTTAGTTGTAATTTTTAAGAAAATAAAGAAATTTATTTATGTTTAAGAAAAAAATACATCTTGTTTAAACTTTTAACTTATTCAGACTCGAACAACTAATGAACTCAAATTAAAAGTTAAGCAGTCAAATATTATCTATTTTTTAAAGCAAATAAATTGAAATTTATAAGCTATAAACAAATAAGCTCATAGTTACGTAACATTTACTCTTTTTATAATGGCTAACAAGACTAACAAGGGGATAAAGTATTGTCCATTTACAATCAAAATAGAAATTTATGATGTATTTACAACATAGTTTAAATTGCAAATTTAAACTATAACAAATGTTGGCGCTCATAACTTGAAAATTGGCGGCATAGCTTGAAGTGCAAATTTGAAAGGGCAATTACCGGAAGTTAGCTTATAATTTTTCCTAGAAATGTAAAATAGAAACATTCGGAAAGAGCACCCTCACACAAATCAACAATTTATAAGCTTATTATTATTATTATTATTATTATTATTATCTAGGAGTAGTGTAACTCAGCATAATTTAGGCGTTGAAGTATATTTTGATTTTTCCCATTTTTCCCCTTAAACTTGTATTTTTGTTTTTCCTCATTTTCCCTTAAAACTTGTATTTCCTATTCGAATCATTTTTGTTTTCAATACGAGTAGATTAATGTAGTCCCCATATAACTTTTTGTTTTGTGCGATCGAACATGTTCTCATTTATTACATTTATTACACTTCACTTTTCATCTATGTTTTGAACAATTGAACTTTGCTCTTATTTATAACATTGATATCCACAACCTGATAGAGCATTTCTTTCGTTAATTACATTTGTTACATTTCTCTTTCTATCCGTATTTTGAGCGATTGATCAAGATTTCGTTTATTCCACTTCTATCCACTAAAATATTGTAATCGATAATGATATTGAGTAATAAAAAATTCTTTTGTTATTCAATTTTTCATTCGATTGCTATGCTTACTTCGATATAACCCTACACTATCAAATAAATTCTAAAATTATGGTGTTGAGAACCACAATCCGCCTCTGTGAGTTAACAGGATTCTATTTTGAATATGATTTCACCCTTTGAAAGATTGGTTTAATTCAAAAAGGGTTAACAATTTTTAATGCTAGAAGGAGAGCCCAAATCACAAGACTAATTTAAAGTTATGACACGTACGAGAAAAAAAATAATAAATTTAAGAAAAGTCCAATCAGAGAGGCAACACAAAGAATGAAATCATATTTTTTCTTCTTAAATACTTTTTTGTCCAGGCTTGAACAAGCTGGTTCCTGGATTGTTTTGATAAACTTAAGTCTTGGAATTCGATCTCTACCATCCAGATTAAACATCCATGTGTTGGGAACCTACCTCTGAAATGATTTGATGATCCAACGGTATAATTGTGCAGTTCATGTTAACCATTTTTCTGTCCAGATTTGAATAATTTGGTTCGAAATCCATTTTCATCACTTTAAAAGATTTTGAATTTGATCTTCACCATAAGATTTATGTGTTAGGGATCTACTTCTAAAAGCGCTCAACAATGGATTTATGCACAATAAACGTTTGGAATTTGTGGTACATGTAAACTGTCCATAACCAATAGAGCATTTCTTTATCTTTTCTTTTCATTTTCAACATTAGGAGTAAGTAATATTGTAACTTAGTATAAATTTTGTAACTATTTGAAGTCGCCCTTGCAAGGTATCAAACAATTTGCAATAAAAGTAAATTGTTTCTAACTTTTTTTCTCTTTGCTTTTGTATCATTCGAAGAGCCATTCTCTGTCAAATAAATCATGAAATTAAGATATTTAAAACCATAAATCCACCTTGCTGAGTTAGCATAACATTCTTTTTCAATAAAACGGGTAACACGGTGCATTGGTTCCTATATGAGAAATTTAATTACCACACAAATTTATCAATATCGACCAGAGAGTTCAAAATGCCAAGAAGACGGTCACTAGACAATGCAAAAACACTTGTAAGTATAATACACAAAAGAATAGATGATAGCACATTACAAGTTTTTCCAATTGGAGGAGGTAAAAAATCAAAGCCCAAAGCCCCAAATGGTATATTCACAATAAATAAGCCATTCTTGGCACCTTATCTTTGCTTATCATCATATACCATAAATTATATAGGAAAGGAACCGACTTGCAAAAAGATTATAGCATGTAATCTACATCCTATTTTCACCCATGAAAAAACTACAACTCTGGAGCAAATAATCCCCGGGTCGAAGAAATCCCCACAGCATAAGAACGGTGGATTCTTGTTTTCGTTGCTGCAATACCTTTGACAGGGTTGTCGCTAACATCAATATTCTCTGTCTTCGTCGTGGGTTCTTTTACATCACTTGGCTCATTTGACTCTGCAAGGAACTGAAGCCCCTGAAATCACATAACAGAAGATTAGAAGATAGTAGAGAAAGGAAGGTGAAATTTAGCCAAAAGGGTGAGCTCAAGCCACTGGGCATACCTTCAATGGATTCTCCCCAAGTGTCAATCTTGAGTTGTTTGTTAGCTTCTCCATTTCCTGCCCGATCACAAGAACACAATGAAAATGAAAAAACAAGGAAAACCCGTCTAATAAGTGGATTGTATCAATCACAAGCAAAATTTTTGTCCCTCCAATATATGTCCTAACAACGAAATGCTTGAATAGATTTCACATTTTGGCATTTGCTATAGAGATCTTGATAATACACTTTCTATGTTCCCATGGATGATATGTTTTATTGGTCTACAAGAAATTACTTGCCCACAAATGAGTCAAACTTTAGTACTTCCACAGTAAGCCTTTGTTCCCCCCAGTCAGAGAATGGCGTCCGATCACGTAAATCAATTGTTCAGATGTATCACGTAAATTGGGTAGCTTTTTATTCAATAGTTGAAATCTCAAAAGACATTTGACTCATATTTATGCTATTAGAGCTTAAACATTTACTTGGAATTAACTAAATGATTAAATCCTAGCAACAGACGTTTCAAGTACCATAATTGTATGCAAATCCAATTAACACATAAAAGTTGAATGTGGATTCCTTGGGTACTTCTAGTATTGCCTTAGTAATGAACACAAAATCTCATCCCAAATCGATCTACCACATATCTCTAAAACCCAAGGCAAGATCTAATATATCATTGATTATCTTACCAGTAAAGATTTAGTGTTTTTCACATCCTTGATGCCATCTGCTACTTGGCAAAGATACCACAGACCTGAATTAGTCATATCCTGCTTGCTTTCAAGAAGCTCTAACTTTCCTTCCTGTTATCAGGTGATCAACAAACAAGAAGATCAGCCTTAGACCCAAAAATTGATTTGAGTAAATCAGAGAACATTCTAGACGCTTGCAGCCTGTTTGGAACCTGGTTTTCACTAAGGAAAAGAAAAGAAAAACAAAACAAAACAAAAAATAAGATTTTCCCAACATTCATTTGGATGTCTAGGAAATCTCTTAATGAAAAGAAACAAAGTACTTCCAAAAGAATCAGTGTCCACCAATTACAGTTCTCTTCTTCCTCCCAGATTCATGCTCTTCTTTACCCAACAAAACTTCCACCAAATTTTCCTTCTCATGCCACTTTTCATAGAAATGTGACTTAGATTCATGTGTTAATTTCCAGAACATATTCCTTCAGCTTTCTTTTCATTTAACTTCTTCATCATCACCCAAGTTTTCTCAAAATTTGTGTTCTTTTCCTTGGCAAAATCCGGGTTCCTAACAGGCCGTTAAAGATACATATATGACACCTAGATGCTAATAGCTATACTTTTCTTTAGTTTCTTGATAGCTTCTATTTTCTTTACCAGATGTTCACTTGATCTGATAAATTTAGAAAAGATGTTTAAACATTTAACCTATGAGTCAAAGAGTGCCTTCCACATTCAAGTCCTTTGACGTTGTGAATCAGTATACTAATTCAGCGATAGGACATTATTCAACCAATAGAGAACAAACAAAATCTTTTCCAGCCTAGCTCACGCGTTGTGCTTCCAAATCATTTCCTTCCGTATCAGCAGCGCGTTCATAGCCCCAAGCTCAATTCATATCCATAATTTTGGGCATTTAAAAACCCAAATAATATTAAAAAACAAGTAAACTCACCAATCCAGATACCATCTGATGTATGGTATCAATGTCATACCCAATTTGATTCAAGTTTGACTTCACCTCTTTGACCTGCAAACAAGTTTGAAACGATCAACAAGTGAACTGGTTACAACTTATGGGAACCCTTCTAATGAAATTTTCTGTGCTGTCACATTGATATTTTTACATTTTATTTTCACGAGTCAAATACTTTATTTTCAAAAAATTATGCATCAAAATTCTATAGTGGAAAAAAATTGCCCACATCATTTGCAATGAGCATTGACGTCTCCTTCTGCTCATCAAGCTTCCAGTCTAGGTTTTCAAGCCTCTTCGCTAAATGCCTCCTTGTTGACTGCAAACATCGAGAGATGACAAAATCAAGAGCAGCACAAGCACAGTAATTACAGATCCACCAAAAGAGTGAATATACATACAGCTAATGTATCCGATACATGCTCTAGTTGTTTTGATACAGTTGCAACAGCATTCGCCATATTATGCTTTGTCACAAACATAACATCAGATAGAGACCAACCCTGCATGTTATAGAAAAAAAAATGAAACAGAAGAACTTGTCAAAGAACTAATCTAACCTATATGGCATTATTAAATACCAAAAGATTTTCCCCTTAAAAGGTTCAAAATATCTAGAACCATAGATAAGATCTTGCCTTCCACCACATGTAACAATAACCCATTGCTCCAAGAGCTGCAGCAGGCACCACGTATGAAGCCAAACCCCCTGTGATCAAGCCAAAACCCATGAGAACGTTTTCAGAAATGTTGGTTGCTCAGTGGACTGATATGGTTTGCGTCACTAAATAAGGACATGATGAATTTTTATATTACTTTCCAATCAAAATTGTGCAAGTAAGATTGACTACATGAAACTCCTTTCTTTCTAGAGTGCCATATGGCACGGTTAAGTGGTGAGAACTTTTACTTTAAGGCATGAGAAACTCCAATAGTTATATAAAGTAACATTAATAAGTATCATACTGAAGATCACTTAAATTTTCTACACAAATTAACAAAGTAAAGAACATGTGAAACTGGTCTACGCTTAAAAATCAGCCAAGGCCAAAGAAGGAAAAAGAACGTACATACCACTAGATGAAGATTCGCCATTGTAAATTGTAATAGGACGGGCAGCAGTTAGCTCCCTGATTTCTTGTGCTAAATGTCGAATCTGCATATGAAAACAGAATAAATTACGTTTCAATATACATAAGAGTACAAAAGTCAGTCAATCACTAACTAGCTAGATAACAAATCATTTAGCATCAAAAGACACTCTACTCCCCAGTTTTCATAAATACCTGAGCTGCAAGAAGAGAACTGTCGTAGTTTTCCGGTGATATATCAGTTTCATTTACACCCTTCATCAACTCCTGGAGCTGTGAAATGAGATCAGATAATCGCCCGCTCCTCAAAATAACCGAGCCGGTCAAACCTAAAAATGAAGATGAACGTAATCAACAAAGAAGCCAAACAAATCAAAGACAAAATATGTACACTCAAAATTCAGTCTTTTTAACGGCAATGCAACCTAATTGCAAATAATAGCTTCCTTATACCATAGAAACCGTAATAGGCAGTTCATGCCAAAAAAAAAACAAACATAATACACCCTCCACTTCTTTCTGACAATAAGTTCTTTAAAAAAAACTCGTAATGAAGCTTGGTAAGATTCATGAAGATTCGCAAGTAACAGGTTACATAACCCTCGAACTAATTCCTCAAAGCAAACAATTTCTACCAATGGGAAGTGAGTCATAGAAAATGTGTTCTTGTGGTCATAACTAACGTTCATCCCAGTTGTGGTCGGACATTTCCAATATTCCAGACTCTAATTTAAAGTTACAGGGATTAAAATTTATGGACCAAAGTAGCAAAACTAGTGGGACCCATCACTCCATATAGGGTCCCTGTTCTAAATTTAGGGATTAAATTTTAGGTGATGCTCAACCAATCTATCAAATGTTATTCAATCTCTAAAAAATAGGATTTGCTAGAGTAATCCCCTTGAAGTATATGACCGCTATTTATCCACAATCCTATTTTAAGCTTAAGGGATCTGGTGTGGACATCACCTATATTCCATCCTCTATTTTAGAGTTTGGCCTATAGATATTTATTATTTAGGACATTAAAATAGAAACATTGGTGGGAATGCCCTAATAAAAATTGAGCTGAAAGGGATTTAAGCAGCTTAGAACACAAATACAAATTATTAAGAGAATAATAATCTGTTGAATTCAAACTTAAAGTAAAGTAATAAGCGGTAGGATAATTGGATCAAAGAAAAAGACATATATCTATATATAGATATATAGATATATATAATTAGATGGTGAATAATAGTACCAGCTCCGACGAGGATAAGAACCTTGGAGGTGGCAACTCCGGTCTGCATCGCCATAGTTACGTTTCGAATTGGAACAACTTTTGCCCTAAAAGTAGAGTCTTTGATTTTCTTTTTTCCTTTGTAGTCTTTTCTTTTTTCTTCCCCAATTTTTCATAAAAATTAATTTATCATCCTTTAACATTTATACAATGAGGTTTCCACGGGCTCTGTAAACCAACCGGTTCGAGCCGAGATTGATTTTGTTCGGATTCAGTTTGCCAAGTTTGTTATCGAATTTGAGTTCGGTTTGCTATGGCCTAAATCGTTCAGCTCAAGCTTGAGCTCGGATTGGTGAGCTAGCTTTTTTAATAATAATAAAAATTTATATTGGATTATATATTTACTGAGGATTTACTTTGGATGCCAATTATTATTTGCTTTTCCCACATTGAGGCCCATCTAATTACAATTGTATTAAATTAATTAAGCTCATGTAATAGTGTGGAAAATCTGTTAAATATAAAGAAGAAAAGTTTGAGCTCCTTATTGTCTTTCGATGCTAAAAATTGTGTTGCTTACTGGCTGTATAGAAAAAAAATTTAAACAATCTTTTATTTTATTTCCTTTCTAACATTATGCATATATATATATGTATATATGTACGTACTTGAAGAGTATAAAAATTGGTTTTCAAATATTTCAGGTTTTGACAAACGTATGAGTTAGAAATGATATTTTTGGTATTAAAAAATGCTATTTTGAAGCGAAAAAAATAAAATTACTTGAGGATTTCTATACCGGATATTTTCTTACGATTAAAAGTATATTTTCGCGAGGAGATGTATATATATATATATATATATATAGCACTGAGA
>MKEJ01063021.1:0-12726 GCA_001753735.1 Embelia ribes
AACCTCTATTTTTCCTTTTTTTTTCGTTAAAGAGGGAAAACACTCACCCATCGGGGTCTCTTGTCAGTTCAGAGCTTTCTTCTAGTCGGTTAGGGATTCCGGGATGTGACATATTTTTCTATCAAATTTGATATGGTTAGAAATTTCTTTCAATTATCTTTTCAAAGGTTTAACCAGTTCTCAATTCTTAGTTTTCTAGAGCAAGTTATGACCTTTTTTGTGAAAGGGTACAGAGCTATCTAAACCGAACCAGTTTGTCCGGTCGAACCACTACTTGGTCCAAACCAATATGTTAAAAATCTGAAATTTTGATATTTTTATATTTTAGCCTGTGGCCACTTTTTTTATATTAATTATTCCAAAAATATAATGTAAAATAGATTTAAGGGTCAAAATTAAACCCTAATATTATGTAGAGGCTTATAACCGTAGCCTCTTTTGTATTTTTCATTAATCAACATTCATTTTATCTTTCTTTTTTCTTCGACAACTTTGGAGAGACTCTTTCCCTATAAGACTTGTGACACCTCCTAGGGTTGACCTTCTTCTTTGATTATCGATAAAATATATGTGAGTTTTTCTACTTCTTGTCATCTTTAATTAATATTAGTTTCTTGTTGTTTACACCAAGATTTAAATTTCATAATTTATATCATAAAATATTCTAGCTCCCATTATTCAAATTTGAAGGATGGTTGTAAGAAGTTGACACTAAGTTTTCTTACAAATACAAGGACAAGTATTCCAAAAAAAAAAAAATACACACAAATCATCCCAAACATAAGTTTTATTTTTTCTACAAGTTTTATTTTTCTATTAACGAGTAGGGGTAACAAAATTAATTTAGGAGTAGGAGTAGATTGATGTAATTTCATGTAATCTTTTGTATCAAGCAATTGAGCATTACTCTCGTTCTTTACGTTATTACACTTCACTTTCCATCCGTGTTTTAAGCAATTGATCCCGGTTTCGTTCATTATATTTTTATCCACAAAAAACGCTGTAATCAATAAGGATATTGAGTAATGAAAAATTCTTCCGTTGTTAGTTTCTCATTTGCTTACAATATTTACTTCGATATAGCCATATACTTTAAAGAAATTCTGAAACTATGGTGGAGAGAACCAAATCCGCCTTTTGTGAGTTAATGGGACTGTATTTCAAAAGTGGATTTTACCTTTTCAAAAGTGGATTTTACCTTTTGAATGGTTGATAATTCAAAAAAGATGAACAATTTTTAGCGCTAGAAAGAGGCCATTATTTAGACTACTTTGAAATTATAACTATCGAAAAGAAGAAACTAATAAGTTTTTCGAAAGCCTAACTGGGAGAATTACGAAAAGAAATTGTTTAAATGATCCTTAAAAGATGAATTGGAAGAACTTCTATTTTAGAAAAACTAATAATTTCAATAGAATCCTAACTTGGGGGGCTAAAACAAAGCGGTAAATTTGAAATATTTTTGTCCATCGCTTTTCTGTCCAAATTTAAATGATCCAATTTAAAGCCTATTTTGATTACCTTAAAGGACTTAGAGTTCGATTTCTACCATTCAAATAAAAAATTGAAGTGTTACGAACCCATTTTTAAAAGGGTTCGAAGATCTAACGGTGGATTCGTGGGTAATTGCCATTTTATCTTAGCGGTCTATGTCAACCGTTTAAATGTCTAGATTTGAATGATTTCATTCGAAGCCTATTTTGATCACTTTAAAGGATTTTGAATTCAAGATTCTCCATTCAAATTAAACAATTATATTTTAGGAACCTAGAAGAGTTCAATAATCCAATAGTAGATTTGTGCGCACTTGAGGTGTTAAATTGGTGATACATGTTAACCGCTATTCTATTCAGATTAGAATGATCTAATTTGAAGCCTATTTTAGTCACTTTAAAGGACTTTGGATTTGATCTCCACCATTAAAATTAAATTATGTGTTAGGAACCTATTCTAAAATGGTTTAATGATCCAACAGTAGATTTGTGCGCAATTGAGGTTTTAAAATTTGTGGCACATGTTAACTGCTATTATGTCTAGATTAGAATGATCCAATTCGATGCCTATTTTAGTCACTTTAAAGGATTTTTAATTCGATCTTCACCATTCAAATTATACATTTATGTGTTAGGAACCTAATTCTAAAAGGGTTTGATGATCTAACAGTAGATTTGTGCGCAATTGAGGTTTTAAGTTGGTGGTTTATGTTAACCATTGTTTTGTCTAGATTTGAGAGATACAATTCGAAGCCTATTCTAATCACTTTAAAGGACATTAAATTCAATCTCCACCTTTGAAATTAAATATTTATGTATTAGGAACTTACTTCGACAATAGTTCGAAGATCTAACGGTAGATTTATATACAATAGACGTTTTAAATTGGTGGTATATATTAACCACTTTTCTATTTAGATTTGAATAATCTGATCTAAAGCATGTTTTGGTAACTTCAAATTCAATCTCCACTATAAAAATTAAATATTTATATGTTAGGAACCTACTTCGACAAGGGTTCAACGATCCAACGGTGCATTTATACATAGATGACGTTTGAATTTGGTTGTACAGTGAACAATTTTGCATTTGTGTTTTCTTGATTTGAAAAGCCTAACATTTTTAGAAAAGGCTTCGAAAAAAAATTAAGCAAATTAAAAAAAAAAAAACTTTAAGTTTCATTTAGCCGGTTTTACTCAAATCGACTAAATGAGGGGGAGATTATTTACACAAAGATTTAAATTTTATAATTTAAATCATAAAATATTTTGACGTCCATTATTCAAATTTGAAGGATTGTTGTGAGAGTTGGCACTAAGGTTTCTTATAAAAACAAGGGCAAGCATTCGGGGAAAAAAAACACATACAAATCATCCTAAATATGGGTTTTATTTTTCTCTCTAGGAGTAGGGGTACCCTAAATTAACTTAGGAGTAGAGGTAGGAGTAGGAGTAGGAGTGAATCAATATAATTTCATATAAATTATTACACTTCATTAAAGAGTATGGCTATAATCACTCAATACAAAAGATTATATCCTTACGCTTTAATTTCATGTAATGTAAACAATACGTGCCAATGAATGTAACATATGCCACGAATGCAACACATGCCCAGAACCCAAAATCCTTACCATAAGTGCTACATATGATTTAACCATGAATCCCGATCAATAATGCAATAACGCCCTCAATCACTAATCTCGACACACAAGAGGGGATTAGTATCTCACAATTTTATAAAAGTAGATAATTATATTTCATAACTATCTATGGCACATAGCCTAGGCTACACAACCCACGACACACAGCATGCTCCCTGCGCAAGTTTTTCGGCTCTCACGGTAAGGCTCTAGGCCTCCTCCTTAATTTGCACGCCACGAAGTTTGTAAAAGTTGATACTTGGTCCCAAAAAGAAAGTAAAAGACTCAAAGTATAATCCCTCATATATATGTTTTAAATCATGAATTTCATGTTTTTATATCATGAGTTCATATGCCATGAATATAATTTTGCCTTAAAAATAAGCATGCTACAAGAAGTACACATTATACCATGAAACAAAGTAATACACGAAGAATACAACATTTTATACATAAAGCTCAAACAAGAAAGTCATGACATGTCACACATGTCGATATACAAACATAAACTCGAATTGATATTATTATTCATAATCTACCCGTACCTTACAAACTCCCGAAATCATTATCGAAAGTTCACCCAAACTTAAACCTAAAACCCCTCTTCGTAGCCTCTTGAAAAGATCTAGTTACGCCCTTTATATCGAGATGAATATATAGACAAAGATGACCTATGAGACGTAAAGAAGAAGTATAAATTTGTTTTGATGAATATGAAAAGCACAAAAAACAGGGAATTAGAAACAAAAAAGAGAAATAACAAGATTTACCTCAAAATGTAGTCCTTGCAATAGAGATTATGAATATCTAATTTTTAAGTGCGGATGATCAATGAATATAAATGGATCAGAAGGAAAACCATTTAAAGTTTAAAGGTTCCACAATCTTTCTCTCTTTCTTTATATATATATCTTTTTTGGCCTAAGGAAGAAAAGTAATTTTTTGACTCCATGGATGTGATATATGGTCAAAAAGGTATGGGGTCTAAGTTGTGTTATCCTATAATTTTTTACTCAAGAAGAATAACCTTGAAGAGTTGATATAAAAATCCTACCGATTCATTGTCGGAAAAAACTATTGTTGAATCACTATATATCGCGGTATGGTATTTCTTTCTTGCATTTTTTTTCTGTACTTTTCTTATTATTGTTACTTGTTCATTCATCATACATATCACAACACATTTTTGAAAAAGTGGAAAAAGTTTTTTACTCAATAATTTAAAAAAAAAAAACAAATTCACCTCCCTCTTGATTTGCCATTTGGTTCAACACAAACCAAACCAAAACCTAACAATTCAGTTTGGCATGATTTGGCAATTTGAAGGTTAATAAACAAATTAACAAAAGAATGGAAAATATGCAGCCTCTAATGTAATATTTATGTTATGTATGTACTACATTTATATGTATAATATGTAAATTGTATATTTATCCAGGATTAGTTGTTGAAAAGTAATATATAACCTTGAGAAATTCATTAATCAATTAAAACTAAATTTAAAAGAAAAACAAATGTGCGTAACAAACAAAAGTATGAGATAATAGAATTACAAGATGAGTAAATACTTATTAGGTCTTATTTTATTTTTTAATATATATTATTGTTTTATAACTTCAAGTATTGGTGGCTTGGTTTGGCTTTAGCGGTTTGGTTATTCCTTAATTTCACGACCCGAACAATTTGTATTCGGTTTGGTGTTTTGCCAACCAAACCAAATCATTGTCAATTGGTTTGGTTCAATTTGCTTGCGGTTTGATTTGAATCGAATAGTTGGAAGAATTTAAACTGTTGGGTGAACATTCCTAAATAAAATAAACCTAGGATCTCATTTTGATAATTGACTACTCTATTATTTCTTAGGGAGGCGGTAATCAAAAAGGAAAAACCAAAAATTGAAAAGGAATATGACATCTAGCTCTAGGGTTCTTCTATTGTGGTGCATCTATAAATAAGTTCCCGGGCCGTCCCCCAATCCTCTTCGTCCCTCTTTATATCTCTCTCGTTAAGGGCAGAATGATGGCAGTCACATTCGCCTACCTGCACACAGAGACAGGTCTCAAGTCCCTCGACGACTTTCTCTTTGGAAAATCCTACATCTCTGGGTCAGCTCCGTTCTCAACTTTAATCCCAATTATTTATATTATATTTATGTATATAAAAATGTGTGTCTGTGCACTGGGATCTGATTACAAAAGATGAAATTATTTATATCTATTTTTACATATGTTTGTGTGAACAGTGATCAGATAACAAAGGATGATGTGAAGGTATACGCCGCCGTTTCAGAGACACCAAGTGAAGATCTCTTCCCCAAGTAGTACTACTCTGTGTCCTCACTACTCGCCTCAAGGTAATAATTTACTTTTTTTTCTTGTGATTTGATTAACCAATACTACTTTTTTTTTAATATATATATATATATAAACCGTTTTTCATTACTCTGAATATTTAAAATGTGAAGGGTATTTCTGAAATTTTGATTCTTTATAACCCTTTTGACGCTTTGGTTCTCTATATTACTTTATTTATTATAGCATAGCATGTGTTGATGAAAAGTTTTTCAAGGATACCTACTCCCCAATCTTGGATATTATTTGAATTAAAGGTTACCTATTAAAAGGTTCCTCAGTTAAATAGTTATCTTGTCCAGGTAGGCTTTAGCTATCAGGTTTTGCCCCCTAAGTTACTATTTTCGATAATAAAATTTACATCTTAAAGAAGAAAAAGATTATTCCTGTCATATAAGAAGAATCTGTTAGTTTAGGGCATGGTTGTCCATCTCCTACCAAATGCGAGACGTTCGTACGATGTCTTGGAAGTTTTCATATGTTTCATAGCTCTATATTTTGACAAGATATTTGTCATTTCACATCTCTCTTTAGAAAGGAAACATATCGTATATCGGACATGTATCACCGGTGAGTAATGATATGTATACAAAGAATTTTGTACAAAATGAGAATATGTGGTCCAAAATAAGTTGCATCGTCACACACTCTCTCTCTTCATGGATAATATGATGCTGTGGATAACTTTGGACCACATAATCCCATTATGTACTAGTTTGTGGTACAACTTTTTTGTATGTATATCATTACTCATCATGGATGCATACACAATTAACTTTATAAGTTATAAATTAAAATTAATACTAGAAGTTAACAATTAAAGAAGTGGATAGCCACTTCTATATCAAAAATTGATTTGAAAAATGTAACTTTAGAGGTCTAAAGGAAAAGGTTGAAGATGGCAGTGAGAGCCACTTCAATAAAGAGTTTGGGTTATTTGTAATCAGATGTTTACCTCTATGGTCTTTTGTGGTTCTACCAACCATGAAGGACCAAGCTCGATATGATAACAGAAGAGAGAGTTATTACGAAGACTGGAGGATATAACATATCTTTTGTTGCTCTTCTCGTGTTCTTTTATTTTATTCTTTATTATAAAGCTTCTTTCCCGTAGTGTTTTTACTCTAAGCATTTGATTTTTATGTCTCTCCGACATTTGTGAAACCAGGCAGAGAGAAACGACTCTTGTTCTTTAAGTTTCTCTTTTCTACCTTCCACAAGTTCCATACTTTTGTCATGTCATTTCTTTACACACAAACTTTTTATTATGTTAGCTTCCCTGGAAAAGCTGTGGGAGTGAGAATCGCGAGCCAAGCTGGTTCAGCAGAAGCGGATCCAGCCAAGGAGGTTTGCATTTAATTCTTTTTAGATTGTATATTTGTGCATGCCAGCTCAGTCAAGAGCGGCATTACTCCTGCCTTTCGCCATATTGGTCCCCATATATTCCATTTTGTTTGTAGACGTGATGCGTCTATGGTTTGGCTTGCCAGTTGATTAGTTACATTGTAGATATTTTTCTATTCATTTGAATAATAGTATTCATTTTTGGCTGTTGGTGATTTAAAAGCTTACACCAAGTTCAATATGCGGCAACTGGCCTAATCAGCTAAAACTTGGATGCTTTCTCTCTAAATGGTTCTACTACTTTGGATGGATAAAATTACCAAGATTACGTCTTACGGATAATAGTTACTTCCTTTTTGGTCATTAGTTATAGATGATGGTATTACACTGATTCTTTCAAGTAACATTTATTAGCATTAGATCAAATATTTCCTGGTTACTCATGCATTGTTTGTGCTTTTCTTTTTGTCTCGGTTTCCCGAGAAAAATATTTTTATCCGCATTAGAGTGCTTCCCCTATGTAAAGAGTTAGCGAAAGAGTGTCGTGATACCAATTTGTGATCTTTATAAAGTTCACTTTTTTGAGAGAGCTAAATAAATTATCCTTTTGTTTTGATACATGATTCTGTTACAAATGCATTTGGGTTTCAAGGCAAATACAATTCATACTTTTGACATGCAAATGGGTTTTAGGCTTGGGTTTTAAGGTGCTGAACTTTTAAATTGAAATTGCAAAGCTCAGTATCCTCCCTTTGGATAATACATTGTTGGCTTTTTTAATTCCTTTGTTTCCTTTCATCGATTGTATGCAAATACTACTAACGAATATCATTGATAATTTTTTTGACAAAAAGGGGAAAAAGGGTTGGGTAGGGGAAGGTATTTAACTCTATAAAAGAACTTTAAATATGGAAAAACCAGCCTATCCTTTTTCTATCTTACATTTATCTCCATGTCTTTCAGTTCAGACTCCTGATTGCCTGATTTTATAATTGAATGTTACATCTTGCGCAAGTCTGCACGTTACGTTGATAGGTATATGTTGTGAAAGTATTGTAATTATATTGATATGAGATCTTCTGCTCTGGAAATGAATTATTTTCTTGTTAATGACAGGAAGGACCATCTGCTCCTATTGGATTGCTATTGGACCCCATAACTTTGGGGGAAGGGGTTCCCTCTTATCTTTTGATTAGGAAAGAGGCAGCATATAAATAGGGGGAGTGGGGTTCTGGAGGCTATTACAAAATCAAAAAACTTGACAATTTTGTTCCTGAACTGAAACCAATTTTTTGTATGGTCAACTCAGAAATTCTTAATGGGTTCAGGGTAAATTTGTGATATCAAAATTTGGGAATGGCTTCAATGCGTAACCGCCAATTTTTTCCTCACTTTCAATAATATAATATATACTCAGATGTGATAGATTTCTTGCAAATAAAACCCCTTTCCTTCCTCATGTTTTGAATGAGACGTTCTCTTTACTACCAATTATTGCCATATGGGGTAGCGGTAGGAGCCAGGAGAGACCTAATTAATTTTGGACATATGATGCAAACACTTGTGTTATGGTAATGAAGCTATGGCGTTCAGTAATACTTGCTTCTGGGCAATTAGGCCAAGTGTTTAAGAAAGATTTTAGTTATTGTTTGACTGAGTGAAGGTTTCCGGATTGCTGGTGCCATTCATCAGTGGCTGTGTTTGTTGGTTGTGTAGTGACTTCCAATATGATCTTGTTATTACTAAGTTGTTCAGATTTTGCTGTTATTACAGTGAACTATGTTGCGGTCATAGAAACTCCCTTCCCATTAATTTCTGCCTAAATAGAATTATAAGCTTTTGAAGTGAAATGAAACACGATATTTATTTTTCTCAAATTGATTTACATTGTTACTGGCTTGATTTGCATTTAGGTGGAAAATCGTCCGTTCTTTTGGATGTTAAACCTTGGGATGATGAAACGGACATGAAGAAATTGGAAGAGGCTGTTCGAAGTGTTGAAATGCCTGGTCTCTTGTGGGGAGCATGTACATCTTGCTTCTTTGTCTACATATTCTCTCATGTTCCTCTCAAAACTTATATCATTATATAATGTCCTTGAGCATTAAAAATGACATGCTAGCACATAGGCATTACCACAAACTTGTACAAAATAGTGTCAGTGCTGTATTAACTAATTGAGCTGCAGCCCGGAATCTAGCATTTTGATATCAGATTTTGCTGCACTTTGTACAAGTTTTTAGTTTAACCCATTTATGAAATGAAATATTGACTAGTTACTTTGGTGAGATGCTGTCTTGCAAGATAAAACATTACTGCTAAGCATGCAAAGCACCATTCTCTTGTCTATTATTTCACCCAAAAATAATAATTTTACATTTTTGTTTTAGTTAAATGTGAGGGAGCTTGAATATGTTAAAAGATATAATGACTCTTGCATCTTAAAATTTTTGTATGAGGCAGTGGCCTACTAAAAAATTCTCACCATACCTGTACTAACACATGCATAGTACTGTTGCAGCAAAACTTGTTGCCGTTGGGTATGGAATTAAGAAATTGCAGATCATGATGACTATCGTTGATGACCTTGTTTCGGTGGACAATCTGATCGAAGAGCATCTCACAGTTGAGCCCATTAACGAGTATGTCCAGAGCTGTGACATTGTAGCTTTCAACAAGATCTAAATCTAACTGAATCTTTTTTCTTGTATCAGTTTTGTTTTCAGCTTTTCATTTTTAGATCTGATAAATGCTCCTTGAGGCTGGCCTTTACGTGCCTCTTGATTTTATTAGTTTGAATTAATTAATGAAAGAACTTATCAGGTGTGTATATTACTACTAAAATCATCGTGGGTCTTCCGATCAGAAATCTTACATAAAAATAGAAGACTTTCAGTTTTCATTTCTATGATCAACAGGACTAGGAAGTTAAAAATATAAATAATTATCCAAGTTGTGATTTCATGATTGTGTTTTGGTATGAGTTATCATATATGCCTGATAAGTTACTTATTTAGGAAATTGGCCAATACTATCTATCTAGTGATATAGAAGTGGGTCCAATGAAGGTGGTAAGAGGATGAAGGATTTTGACTCCTTCCGTTGATTCACAATGAAATAGAGTGAGGGCTACTGCAATTAAAATAATAGAAATGATTATATTGTGATGGTAACTTTGTACAAAGGTATAGACGTTTTGCATGTAATAATACGGTCCTAAAAGATTACCAGTGGAGTATTAAGTAAAAGCAGAGACAACAAAATTTTAATATCGAACTTTAATATAGAAAATTGGTAATACAAAAAATGAAATTCGGTAGGCTGAATGCAACTTTAATGTTGCTTCTTGCAAGTTCAAAATTTATGAAAAATAAAATTATGAATAAATAAAGTTAAACAAAGCTAATTTCTTCGTAACTAAATAAGGTTTTGTATGTTTTACTATATATTTGAATACTATAAGACTGTATACAATCTAGATGGCAAACATAATTGACTAATAAAAAAAAATTCTTAAACGTTACTCAAAGTTTTCCACTGAAGTTTTTCAAAATTGCATAAACATTATTGCCAAACTCATAACATAATATTTATATTCGTATAACATTCTCCTATGCATATCCAGGTTCTGGGTGCACCATTTAAGTCAAGAATTACTATAGACATTTTTTACTGTATGTCTTCGTTTTTCCTTTCCTCTTTTCATACCAAAACATGGAAGTTTTCCTAGATTATTAATGCCACGCATTTTTTCTGATTTGTGAATTTTACACTACACAAATGTATTGTAGTCTTAAATTTATTATAAAATGTTACGGTACTTGACATCTTAATTTTTTTTTTTAATTACTAGCCAAAATGCTCAGTGCAAGGCACGGAGTTCATATATTTTTATATTATATATCACATTGACAAGTGAATTTGTAAGGCTGTGTCCATATAATTTTATATTATATATCATATTGACAAGTGAATTTGTAAAATATGATATAAATATAAGATCAATTATTATTATCATCATAGAATAATTAGTCAATCATTTTTTCTTCTTTGAATTTTAACTCAATCAAAACATCTCTGAATTATTCTAATTTGTAACTTCCCTAAAATAGAATTAGTGGTCTTCATTTATATATTAGTATATTTTGGTGAAATTTTGAAATCTAATGTACTTCGAATATTTCTTAGCGGTTCCTAACAAACAATTTCCATAGAAAGCCCTTTTCTTTTATTTTTTGAAATGAATATCTTTTTTTTTGTTATTTCATAATGTATAATTAATGTCTTTTATTTGAGGGATCATTTTCAAAACAAAATTTAGCTACTTGACTTGTTTATGATTAGTTTTAAATATTTAGATACCTTCAAGATGATAAAGATGGAACTTTTGAGATTTAAAATTACTTTTTATTATCATACTTATATTTCTTTTTGTAATGTCCTAAAAATTCAAATGAATTTTTCGCTTAAATAATAATATTATTTTATGCATTATAATATCATTACTATATGTTGTGCGTGTGAACTTAGCATGGTGTTGTTGTGTGAAGTCGTGTGGTGTGGAAATAGCCTTTAGAAACGTGAGAATGTGGCTTAGCATTTGGTGCAGAGAAGGACAGTTTTGAGTATAGTTGTTGAGCCTATTCAAACTTAAAATTTATAGTCTTGTCCAATGGCTATCCGATGTCTGGATAGGCCCCGAACAAAGCTTCCAATGTTTGTGTTTTTGAGCCAAAAGTTGAAAATTTTCTAAGTAGTCCGAAGATGTATCCAACATGTGTCCGGCTCCAGACAAGCTCTGTACAGCTGTCGCACTCCAATTTTCCTAATAGACCCAAAACAAGCCACAAAACTACTAGAAATCTTAGAGTACGAATATTTTCCTTTTTGAAAATAAAAAAGAAAAAAAAATTTATTCAACGAAAAATTAAAATAGAAACTCCTTTTTCTATCGTCACTTGTCATTGCAACTAATCACACTGTAGGCGATTCTACTCAAAGTCTACAACAATCACATCAACGATAAAAATAAACTAGAATTAGAGCAAGAATACAATGGTCAGCGTCAAAACCGATAAATATATATACATCAACTTAAACCTGCCTGTTTACGGATACAAAATATAAGCTAAGTACTTACAAAAGAAAATGACATAGGAAGTTATAAATATGCTATCGATCTCATAAAAACAATATCATACTTATACTTTCACTATCGATACAGATACACAATATCGTCTACTACAACTGTCTATAAGAGTGCACAACTTATACAACTTCTACACAATAAAATAATACATCAACAAAATAAAGGTTGAAGCAAAATAAATCATCTTCATCATCCTCTTATCATCTTCATCATCCTCTTCCTTGCCTGTCAAAAGATATATATATATATACATACATGAACATGAAAGCATCCTCAATGATTCTCAACAAACTCCTCTGGACCTACAACACAATTATTAAGAGGAGGACAAGAAATGGAAATATACTATTAGACAACCTACAAAACTTAAAAAGCAGTCTAAGCAATATATGAAAAATGTATGAACATGGGCATGTATAAGCATGAACAAAAGCATAAAATACTCATGAATGCAATGTATACTTCTTCTACGTGAAACTTCACTAACAACTCACACTAGCCACTTCGACTTTGTTTAGGACATGTATCTACTTCTCTGTTATAAAACTTCGCTAAGTTCCGTGCTTGCCATGCAACGGACTCATATACATCATTTACTCTCGCCTGTCATGCGTAGAATAAATATATAATCCCAGCTACTGGTTTCCCGACTTTCATAGTAAGGTTGTAGGCCTCATTACTTCTTTATTTTATAAAAGTGATACATTGTCCTACTGACATCATACTCCACCAACCATGTAAATGACA
>MKEJ01063022.1:0-10062 GCA_001753735.1 Embelia ribes
ATGGGGGTATCAGTACATTGCATGTACATACATGTAGTATATACTTGTAGATTCCCCTTCATTATTTAATTTAGAATCTGACCCATATATCTTTTTCTTTTGTATATATAGTCACGTGGTAATGTAGGATCGGAGCGTTGTACTGGCTTGTTGGAGGAGCAAGCATAGCTTTGGTGAAGATTCAGTGTTATAGTGGAGTTGATTTCGAGTTGGTGGTATTTAGAGTTTGAACCTGAGGTTTAGTTCAGACTTTACTTTTATTTTTGCGAGCATGTAGCTCGATGGGATATTTTATTTGCAACAGATTGTTGCTGCCTGAATCCTGCCTTATGTATCTATTATCATGAGGATGTTGTATTATGACAGGATGTTGGTATGGGTTTGGTTACTATTACATATTTTCTTTTCTTTCAGTTCACGTTCCCAGGCTTATGGGGATTCGGGACGTGATATTATAAGAACAACGGGAAGAAAATGATATCCATACTTACGTCAAATTGACAATAACAATACGAGGAAATCGAATCCGGAACAAGTTTTCTCCTTACCTTTTCCTTCCGATCGGATCAAGAGAATTTGTGAACGAGCTCTCTTGTTCTTCCCTTCCAAATGCTCCCTATCATTTGTCTAAAATGTAGCAAATTATCCAATTATTGCTCAACAAACAACTAACCAAAACCATCGAATACAACCACAATTAAGGCTTTCAAATGGTTGTGAAATGAAACATTGGTCCTTGAGGTTTCAAACACTTTGCAGTTTGAGCTATTAGTTTTAGAGCATTATAATTCAAAAGTTTCAATTTGGCTCTAAATTTTAGGGTATTACACTTCCGAAGCTTTCCAGTAATCTCAATGACAACAACTTTTATAGGAATATTGTATTTGAAACAAAACCTCTAGTGTTCACAAAAAATCTGGAAAAAAATTACAAAATTTAAAAAAATATATTATTTCTGTTTATTTTAACAGTTATATCATCTTCGGACTATAAGTTATAAGAATAACATTGCACTTTTAAAGCCTAATAATGATAACTTATACATATTCTTCTATAACAAGTGAAAATATAAAAAATTGACTTGAATATTTATCCACAAAATTATCTAATATACAGAATTGTGTTTTGTTTCATATCGATATGTAAAATTTTTGAAGATTCATGTGTTGACCTTGTTATCAACACACAAGAGCAGTGGTATGTAAAAAATCGTACATATGTACTAAAACTCGCTTCTTACATGACTTTGTCGGATTTTTAAGGATTAAAGGCAAACAATAACATTGGTTACAATTTTGAGCATATTATGAGAAATGTTATTTCCACTTGTAAAATCTACTTGATTTCCTTATCCATTTATGTGGCAAAGAGAATTTTTTAATGTGAATGTTTTTTAGATATATTATTGTATTAATGATTGATATTAAGATTTTTCTCGCACTAAATTTTGTGGGTGGGAGTCACATATAATTTCTTAGATAGAGTTATTTTAGTTTTTAATCACTCTTTATCAACATCGCACATGAGGCTTATCACTATAAACCATTATAAATAGATATGAAATGGTAACTAAAATCTTTAAGCACCAAAATTTGTCGTCATCTAAGAGTCCTTTTTAAGTTATTTATCACCAGATTTTCATTTAATTTGAGTCTATTCAGTTTATCTCGTTTATCCTACTCTTTTGATATAAATAGACTTGTAACTTGCTTAGACGAGTCAAAGTAAATGCATGGAGAACTATCCATGTCGTGTATAAAATGTATGGAGAACTAATCATATGTTAATATTGTGTAAATGCATCATAAATTTAAGTTTGGTGTTGAATTCCAAAGATGGATAGAAAGATGCTACCATATCGGTGAAAGTGTAATGGTTTCAGACTGTAATTATCGTAACGTAATGGTAACAGAAATCGAAGCTGCAAATTTTTTTCATCTTTACAAAAAAAAAATTGTTTATTTTTTATTCTGTAACGGTCAATACGGGCCGATACGATACCATAATGGTCAATACGTAACGGTTTTAGAAGATACAGATGAGAATTTTATATATATCGGCTCGTAACGATAGCGGTATTGACTAAAACTATTACGTAACGGCGTTACGTAACAGTAACAAACGATATTTAACACCGGATGTATATAAGAAATATGATAAAATAATTCTGGCCTGCCCAATCCAAAAGTTGTTTCTCCCAGTATATAAGACTTACATGTCTTCTCAAAATCAGACTAGCAAACACAAATATATTTACTTCGAATCAGATTGGGAAAAACAATAACTCATATTCATGTATGGTCTCAATAATGTAGATGATAAAGGTTAGGGTTGCAATACATAACACTAAAATAGCAACCCAAAAAATCGTAAACCGAAATGCATTTGAACATATGAAACATAAAATAACAACATATGACAAATTATAAATGTAGAATTGAGAAAATGCGATATATACATATATTTATATATCGAAAAATATTTACGGGTTGAAAAAATGGGGAGTTGTAGTAATTTTGTGAAATTGAATTGTTTGATGCACGTTTATATTTGTTTCTTGAATTCAGAAATTCGAAAATACATCAATAAAATACAAGTAATTTTACGTCTGCAATTGGCCAAAATAAATAATTAAACTTTTGAATGATTAGTTGTGAGTGACAGGTACGTTACAACTAAAAAGACCCAAAAAATATTCACACGCATTGGACTTTTCGCACCGTTGCCATAAAACCACGTCGCAGTTTGCCGTTTTTACTTTTTTATTTTTTTGGTCTGGAGCAATATGATATATGCTCAAAAATTTTATTTGATTTCTACGAGTGCGGATGTGGCAATAAAATTTTAATTAAAATCATTAATGTTATATAATTAAAAATTAATTACATTAAATTTTTTTTTTATTATATTAATGGATAAGAGAATCGGATAAAAAATATTGATTTAATGTGTATTTCTCTTTTGTCTTTGGCGTAAATTGCAGTTAACTCGAGTTGAGTCGAATCGAGTCGACGTCGAGTTGAGCGAAATTGAGTTATGGATTACTCGAGTTTGGCTCGTTTAAAAAATTACCTAGCTTGAACACAGCTCATTAAGATTTAAGTTAAATACAAACCGATTTTAAACAGCTCGAAAAAAATTTATGAGCAACTTGATCAATAATCCATCACTTCTTTCACCTGAGCTCTTTAATGATTTTTTATATAAATTTTCATCTACTCCTATGCACTATTCCATAACCAACACTTTGAATTCCAAAAATGTCAATTCAGAATGATCTGCTTGATAATTTGAGAGTGAATTTCAAAATGGAAAGACTAAAAATATTTATGTTGGAATATCGATGCTTGTAATTAAGTGAGACATATTGGATTTTATTGGAGAGGTTTCAGTATTTTTGTAAGGTAGTTTTTAACTATTTTTTACTATTTATACTAATTATATATTGCATGCATATACATATATATTTATATAAATTTTATATATGCATTTCTTTCGGCAGCTTGCGAACTTAATGAGCCGATGTACACTATATTTTAGCTCGACTCTTTAACATTATCGAGTTTAAAATTAAACTCAAACCTCAATTGTTTACATATAAACCGAATTCGAGCTTAGTTTTTACGAAGTCGAGCTCGAGTAACTCATGATTAGTTTAACTCAACCAGTCCTATTTCAAAGCCTACCCAGTACCCACATGATCACATTCTTTTTTTTGGTACATTAGACCTATAACCTCCTACTCCTACTTATGAAGTGGGCTCTAATACATTACCACATTCTCACTAATAAGCTTACCCTTGCTCAATTAATTAGATATAAGCATATATATAATTTCCATCCACGAATAATTGGTGTGTTTTAATTTATTTGGATGTAAAAAGTTATTAAACACTTCTCCTTTCTATATGTTCAATCAATACAAAGCTAAATAAATTATCAATGTTTCCTCTCATATTAGATATGAACAAAAATAAGATAAAAAATTATGAAAATTTTCTTGATAATTTATATCACATAATTCTCATTTAAATTGACAAATTACAAATTTAAATTTGTGAATTTATGCTAAAATTATGTGGCCTTGAACTATGCAACACCTCTTATCGTTTGGGCTCATTTCAATTTGTCACATGTCATTTTATTTATTTCAATTTGCCCCGTATCATTTTAATCTACTTTCAATTTGTCCCTTATATTTAAATTTACCCCATTCATTTTTAGTCACTTTTCAATTTACCCAGTCCTTATTTTCTCCATTTCAATTTAACCCTATTATTAATAAATTTAACTTTAATTATAAATATCTTATTGAAATAATAGAGTATAATTTCTCAAAAAAATTGGTGTGAAAGTAGGTTAATTAGGAACACATGATCCGTTTATCGCATCTTCTTAGATTATCATAAATATTTAATTATAGAAATAAATTGGCTAAATAATATATTTAAAAAATATATTAAAAGGGATTTATGAGATGTGAATGACTCATTTCTCCGTTAAATCACTTTCAAGAAATTATAACACATATTTTAATCACTTATTATATTCTTATAGGAAAATTTTATAACTGTATGAGTAAATTGAAATGAGACAAAAAGGATTTAGGTGGACTTGAAAGAGACTAAAATACAGAGGATAAATTGAAAAGATGGAAATAAATTAAAATGAGGTTAAAATGATAGAAACGGATGAAATAATTAGGATCAAAAAGGTCAAAAAAATAGGAAGCAAAATGAATTTAACTTATTATTTATGGACCAAAAACAGTACATCGTTAGAATATTCGGATCCACCGATGTTAGTTTTGCCGTCAATACTGAATTTGTCAAAAACACCGATGTTATATATATATATATATATATATATATAACATATGTATGTGCCAATTTAGCATAGCAATTGCCTCCTGCTCTTTCTCCAGGTATGTAAATGATCATTTTTAAGCAAGGTTTTCTGCCAAAATATATGAAAATTAATGGATTTTGTTGTTGCTTTTGAAAAAATCTTGATCCCAAAAGCAAAAGCAGATATTGAATCGTTCTTATTCAGCTACTTTTGTGTTGGAGAAATTGGGAACTTAGGAATTCAGTTGATGCACCATATCATTTTTGGAAGTTATAAGTTTAATTTCATTTTTCTTACCAATACTTATCATTTAGTGATTGGAATCTCTGCTTTTAATTCTTTGATGTTTTGCCCATATATATAGATATATTTATGTGTGTGTGCGTGCGCTCATGAACCCTTTTGTGTAAATTATGCCTCTGGAATTTGCTTCCTATTCAATGCAATCGAAGATGTATTTGGCTAGTTGAGTTTTGTTGGACTGTGGAGCCTGAAAATACTATAAAACTAGACCCCACTGTCGCGGATTCAACTTTGGATGCTTATTATTTATTCGATGTTCTTTATTTTATGCTATGATTTTTCGTTTTAGTCTATTTTGCAAAAAGTTCTACTGTCGGCTCTGCGACAAATCAAAAGTTATTTAGAGAAAACAAATATCTTGGATGTATCAGTTGGGCACATTAGTATGCCTTAACCACTCCAATTTTGTTTCATGGTGCTAGATGAACATAGCTTTTGTCTTTTCATTTTCGGTGTCTTTTGGTATTCCATTTTACCTTTCATTTTCCGGTTGTTTTTTTCGTTGTTAGTGCATAAAGACTAGTGTTGTAACTTTAAAATCATGGATTTGGATTGGAACTGAAAATTAGAACGTGGAGTTCTTCGGTGGTTCTCACGATTTAATCCTTGCGATAGATAATACGTGGAGTTCTTTGAGTGGATCTTGCAATCTAATCCTTGTAGCACATTATTGTTTTTTATTTCTATCTTTTGTTTGTTTTGTAATTCGTCGATTCCATCCTACATCATGGGACAATATTTATATATCTCATTGTATAAAATGTACTTATTTTCTCGACTCAAAACTTCTCTCCAATTGTATTCGAAAGTATTCTCCAATTGTTTTTATTTCTTTTAATTATATGCAAATTATCGAAGAAGATTAAATTGTTCTTTGTCATGCAGTCTCGAAGGTTTCATTTTAAACCTGGCTTTTTGCTATTCATCTTGCTACTTGAGGGTTAGAGCTTAGAACAAATTCCTCATGGGAGCTTTGTGGAGTACACCAACAAAAGAGTACACAGAGATCTCATCAGGTGAAACCCGCAAAAGGCGAAAGGTGTCATCACCCTCTCACGACAACTCAAGATTGATCCCCAACCTTCCAGATGAAATTTCGACCCAAATATTCGCCCGGATACCACGAGTGCATTATTTTAATATGAGATTAGTAGCCCGAAATTGGAAAGCTGTACTTTCGAGCCACGATTTGTTTCTTTTAAGGAAAGAACTTAGCATGACCGAGGAATGGCTATATTTGTTCACCAAGCACGAAAACTGCAATCTTGTATGGTATGCTATCGACCCTTTGTCGAAGAAATGGCAAAGATTGCCCCCGGTTCCTATTGTTGTTTCCGAAGAAGAACCCCAAATGGGTTTTGGGGAGCGGATTTTGAATATGTTAGGAAATAACTACATTATCCCTGAATTTCTTAGGGGATTTTTTGGCCAAAAACATGTATCCCACCAATTGCCATTTAGCGGTTGTAGTGTGGGAACCGTGAATGGATGCCTGTATATTTTAGGAGGGTTTTCTAAGTTGTGTGCCACGAGTTGTGTTTGGCGATACGATCCGATTATGAATGCTTGGAATGAGGTGGCACCTATGACTGTTGCTAGGGCGTATTGCAAGACTAGTGTACTAAAGAACAAGCTATACGTAATTGGTGGGCTAATGGTTGGCCAAGACGGGGAATTTCCTCTGCAATCGGGAGAGTTTTATGACCCTTGTACCAATACTTGGTCTGAACTTCCGACCATGCCCTTTTCGAAGGCTCAATCGGTACCGGGCCCATTCATGTCCGATATGCTTAATCCTATCGCTATGGGTATGAGTGCGTATGGAGGGAAACTATGTGTGCCTCAAAGTCTGTACTCGTGGCCCTTTTTGGTTGATGTTGGGGGAGAGATTTATGACCCCAAGACTAACACGTGGCAAGAGATGCCAACCGGGATGGGAGAGGGTTGGCCCACTAGGCATACGGGGACAAAATTGAGTGTTGTGGTAGATGGAGAGCTTTACGCGTTAGATCCCAATAGCTCTCTGAATAGCAGGAAGATTAAGGTGTACGATGCGAGAGAAGATGCTTGGAAAGTGGCTATCGAAAAAGTTCCTTTTTGTGATTTGTCAGACTTGGAGTCTCCGTTTTTATTGGCTAGTATGTCCGGAATGATTAATGTTATTATGAACGATGCGGATCGTAATGTTGTGATTTTACGGGCCGATGTGCGTGGTAATGCACATTCTCTATCATATTATCCAGTTGGGTCATTGGATACGGAACTGGGTATGGTTGTTTGGAAGGTCATTGCGAATTCGGATTTTGGGCCGGCCGAGTTAGTGAGCTGTCAAGTTCTTGATATATAACATTTCAAATTGTCTTTTTGCGGAAATTGCAGAAGGGATTTTACTTTTACATAGCAAGATGTACCGACACCGCGAATGGTCCAACTCGAAACTAATGAGCAGCTTTACAATTCAACTGCGAGATGAGTACTTAAACAGGTGAAAAAGGGTTATATACTACAGATATATTTGTACATCCTAAAATTCGCCATTTTGGTTGTTAACTGATTGCGCTGCCATTTGATTTGAGGATGTACTTTCTTTCTTTGTAATCAAATGTATAAGCAGGGGAAGTCCGAAACTTTCCCTGGGGTTTGTACAAGAATTTTTGATATGTTCGTGTCATTTTGTTGTTTATTTATAACTTGAACTTCAGTTTGAACCTGGGTTGACGATTCGACCATGACACACTCAAGGAACTGAATCCCAAACTTATGTTCCACTTATTTGAGAATTTCGAGAAGTAAGAACATTCTTAACAACTTGCATCAAGGGTACTCGAAGATTTTGTAACTTGTGAAGAGTAGGTGTAGCATCTTTCTGGTTCAATGTTTTGGGTTTGTAACTAACTGACCATGCAAGCTGTTGGATGGAGGGTTAAGACCCAAATAAGATGTATCGTAGTGTTCTTTTTACAATATGCAAGCCATTAATTTAATGTCAAGTGCGAGAATATGTAAGAAATTTTTCTTCGCTGATGGTATACAGTTCTATTAGTGGACCGTGGAAGAACGTCGTATATGTATGTGTTATGATTACATCATGCATGAGAGACCAGACCACAGAGTGCTATGTGAACATCAATCTTTCATGTGTACTCAGGGCCTGACGAGCAGGGCGCTCAGCAGCATCGGTTGTTAGACCAACAGCAAATTTTGGCAACGGCTCATAAGTTAGAGAGCAATATTTGGGGCAAAAGTGTTACATGAACATGAAGGGATAAGGCCAAAACTGTACTCTCTAGTTGGTTAACCGTCCTTGAAAAGTTCATTTCTTTTCTCTAAATTACAAATTGATTATTTTGTTTTTTATTGTTATATATATATGTGGCAACGACTTAAGATTTTTCATGCGTCTGAAAAAAGAAACACGCATAAGATGTAGGTTTGATATGTTAAGGAGTATTGCGGGTGTCAATTACATGCTCTCTGGATGAAGATCGCGTGAGCAATGATAGCCTATTTTGAACGATAGTCTAGTGTCAACCTGCAAGAGGGGAAGATTGTGAGAACCAATCTGGTTTATTGGGTACCTAACTTGACAACCAGGACTTACAGTTTAGAAACCGAAAGCCTGTGAGGTGTCTAGGTAAAGAAGGTTATTATATAGAATGCATAGCAGCCACTCTCTACACGAAATCTCTCTCTCTCTCTGTGGCTATATTAGCTCACCAAGCACAAAAGCCGCAAGCTTGCCTGGTATGCTATCGACCCTTTGTCGAAGAAATGGCACAGACTGCCCCCAATTCCTAGTGCTGTCTCCGAAGAAGAACCTCAAATGGGTTATGGTGGGCGGATTTTGAATATGCTAGAAAATAGCTACATTATCCCCTGAGCCGTTTAGCTGTTGTAGTGTGGGAACCATGAACGGATGCCTGTATATATTAGGAGGGTTTTCCAAGTCGTGTGCCACGAGTTGCGTTTATGAATGCTTGGGATGAGGTGGCACCTACCACTGTTGCCAGGGCGCATTGCAAGACTGGTGTACTAAAGAACAAGCTATACGTAATTGGTGGGCTAATGGGTGGCCAAGACGGGGTATTTCCTCTCCAATCGGGAGAAGTTTATGACCCTTGTACCAATACATGGTCTGAACTTCTGACCATGCCCTTTTCCAAGGCTCAATCGGTGCAAGGCCCATTCATGTTCAATATCCTTAATCCTGTCATTACGGGTACGAGTGCGTATAGAGGGAAACTATGTGTGCCTCAAAGTCTGTACTTTTGGCCATCATGGCCCTTTTTCGTCGATGCTGGGGAAGAGATTTATGACCCTGAGATGAACACGTGGCAAGAGATGCCGACAGCCCACTAGGCATACGGGGACGAAATTGAGCGTTGCGGTAGATGGAGAGCTTTACGCGTTAGATCCCAATAGCTCTCTGAATAGCAGGAAGATGAAGGTGTACGAGACAAGAGAAGATGCTTTGGAAAGTGGCTATCGAGAAAGTTCCTTTTTGCGATTTGTCAGACCCGGAATCTCCGTATTTATTGGCTAGTGTGTCCGGAATGATTCATACTATTACAAACAATACGGATCGTAACGTTGTGATTTTACGGACCAAGTGCTTGGTAATGCTCATTCTGTTAGGTCATTGGATACCGAACTGGGCACGGTGGTGTGGAAGGTCATTGCGAATTCAGATTTTGGGCCGGCCAAGCTAGTGAGCTGTCAAGTTCTTGATATATAACCTTTCAAATCATCTTTTTGCGGAAATTGCAGAAGGTATTTTACTTTTACATAGCAGGATGTACCTATCGACACCATGAATGGTCCGGCCCCTAGCTACTAAGCCGGTTGACAAATCAACTGTGAGACGAGTTGATACGTATTAGTAATAAGATATTTAACATATCTTTTAATAAG
>MKEJ01063025.1:0-13186 GCA_001753735.1 Embelia ribes
GTGAAATTGGAGGCAAATTAGATAAACTTTAGGTATTCCCAATTAGTAAGAGTTCCTGAGATCGATATTCGATATTTATCGAAATATTAGTACACTGCACCTTAATGCACTTTCTAAAAAATATCATGCATATTTAGGGAGTAGTCACTTCTCGATATTATCATGTATGCGCAATAATATATATGATCTAAGGCTATTCCGTTATGTATTAGTAGTGGTTACTTTTTTGATGGATGGACCCTCATAAATTATAAAAATAAATTTGATATCTAATTTTTTTATAATTTTCTTTATGAAGCAATCGCCCCTAGTAAAAGCCTCTTAATTTATTTTATTTTTACACAACATACAACATCATGAAGAATGATAAATGAATACTTCTAATTATAATTATAATGAAAAAATGTGGTAAAAGAATGGCCACGATATGGGATAATAAACACTAAAAATATACTATTACTTGTACTAAAGTCTTTAAACTTTAATGTTAAATTTGGGATTACTATTTTTTTTGGAATTTAATTTGGGATTACAATACAAATAAAAAATAATAAAAATAAAAATGGGATTACTAGAAATCATATGAACCAAAAGGGTGTACACGTAACATCCCAGAAGGCCAGAACTATAATCATATTTTTTCTCCAGATGTCGCCTTCAAAGGTGTGAAATTTAAAAATTATTACACCAATCAGCAAAGATATTTTGGAGGACAAGATTTTCTTGGCTTATTTAATTAATCACTAATTCCATACTTCAACATGACTCTTGGTCTTTTCGTTATTTATTTATTATTTTTTTTGGGTTGGGGTTCAACAGTGCTTCCTTGAAGTAGGGATTCACTGTAGCAAGGTGCTAAAAATCTAGGGATTTTTTTACTATAGGTTCTTGTGGCTTTTAAATAAATAAATTACGTTATTTTTTATTAACAAAAAAAATTTAATACGTCTAATTTAAAGTTTCAATTTATTTAAGTTAAAATAACAAATAAACTCAAATTAAAAATTGAAAAATTGAATTATTAACTTCCCCTTCCTTTTTGCATTGTGAATTATTGTCAGCTATCTTGTCTCTCTAAATTTTAGTCACCAAAATCCTCCATCATAGGATGCAAATTAAGCTCCCTTTTCTGCTCTCATCTCCCCTCTTATTTTTTTGCCCTTCACATCAAGATTTTTTAAGAATGTTTGATCTTGCGCTACCGCTCTGCGAACTAGTGGAAATGTTGTGAAAATATTCCTCGTTTCTCTTGCCACCAAATATGTAAAATTATTTCTAAAAATCCTTATATTCGATCTTAGTAACCATTAAACACTTCCACAATGAGAAACAATTTTAACAAAATAAACTCAATTTTTCTTGCTCTTGCTAAGGTTAAATGATCATATTCAGATAATTTGTCTAGCTCAAGGATAGCAATACTATATTTCATGAAGTTCTATTTAATGTTGTAAAATTTGCTTAGCTGTGTCCACAGATATATAATGGACATCAAATAATTACTAGACATTGAATCATCGAAGTATTGATTCTTAATTAAGTATCGTGTTTCATCATAAATATTCAGTTCACAGAGTGGGAATAAGAGCGAAAACGAAAACGTGAGAGTTTCAGATTTATAATTCAAAAAACAGTGAGAGCGGAAGCGAGAGTAAGAATTGAGAGCAGGAGTGTCATCTATACACAAATGATTTTTTGAGTTAGATTTCGTCATATTCTATAATCCAAAATTATAAACAATAAATAATCTTTGACCATGGAACAGTGATGAGGATGGACGACAATATTTGATATTGATAATAATTGATGAGATGTATAAAAACTAAAAATAAGAATGAGCTTTTTCCTTGGGAAAAAAAAAGAACAAAATAGATTCAGAGCAGCATTTATAATTTTATTTGTAAATCTCAAATTTTAAAAACTCTTTTTTCATATAAAATAAAATAGTCCATATTAGACTTTTTAAAAAGTCATTTATATACATCAAAATATTAATATACAAAAATAATTAATTATGAAAAATACTTTTCCAATTTTATTTTTTTAATAGAAATTTTGTTACCAGCAACTTTCTCAATAGAAAAACTTACCCTATCATTTGTAAAAAAATTTCTGAAAATATAAATACTGACGTGAGAATTTAGAAACCCAAAACTGATGTGAATAGTGTAAGTAACCGGTAAAAATTTTAACAAGCAGGCCTAGTGGTAATACATAATGCTAAGCCCAATAACTTAGGAAGACAAATAAATTGGGCCAGCCATAGTATGTCTAATTTTAGCCCACTAATGCGAAAAAATCCACATCTAGCATGGGAAGAGATATTCATTTTAATGGAAATAAAAATAAGAGCATTCACATTTGTATTTCCAAATTCCCTATTTCCCTCATTTAATTTTTGAAATAATAATATCAGATAGGAAATTATACACATTAATACTTCTATTTTTAAAAAAAAATTTAAAATTTTTTAGAAAACCTAGGATAAATGTTGCAGTAAATATTTTTATTGGAAAAATCTACCATTCATGATTTCCTTACAACAAAACTAATTTTTTAAAACAAAACTATAAAACTTATAAAAAAAATTAATGAAAATATTATTTCTATAATTTTAAGAGATTGTATATAAGACTGGTGTAGATAATTGTTAAAATATTAATTATTATGAGAAGAAATTTTTTTGGAAATTCATGTTTAATAAATGTTGGGGAATATTTGTAGGCAACAAATAATTGGGCAAGTCAAATATGGACTAGTGATAAAATATATCAAAGTCATAATATCAGATTTTGTATTAGAGAACAAAAATACATACATACATATATATATATATCTTTTTCCGCATATTCCCATGCAAAACACATTCAAGAAATTAAAAAGGATTACATACGATGGGTGTTACCCCTAATTGCTTGGTATCTGATCGTAGTTATTGAATGAATTACAAACTAATATACAAGATCGGTTATCATGCATGCTGATGTGTTAACCATCTATTAGCACACTTTATTTTATGACGATCTAAATAGTACAACAACTAAGGAAATAAGCATAGCCTTTTAAGTTATTTATCGTAGCTTTTCAATTTATGAATGTTACATTTTTCTTTGTATGTGTTAAATTTTTTTTTTCTTATATAACATACAGATGTTATATACATCCTTTTTGTAACGGTTCATTGGAGATGCAAAGTCTTCTAGAGTCTAGACTTTATCCAACGTTAATTGTACATGTCATTTCCACTTTTTATTTTATACTTTTTCTTTTGCTTGACAGACTAGGTCATCAAACTACTAAAATTTGAAATAGATGATACGAATACAATTTAAAAAAGAAAGTATTAATAGAAACTATAAGTAATGTGAAAAAATGAAAAGAAAATAAAGGTGGGATAATGACAGGGTGGATAAATTATGAGAAAGTTCTCATCGAGTAGTTAATACTTTTCAATGGTAGCTGTCAAATCATTTTCACGTTGTTTTTGAAAATTTCTTTTTATCTTTACTTGTTGGTAATTAAGAAAATAAAAACAAAAATACTGGTTGCTTCATAATTAATTTTCGTCTATTTTGTCATTATAACTTTTTATTTAATACTAAATCGATATTCAAATTAGTTTCAAATTATTACATGGCATAATTGGCACATTGAACAGGGGCAAGGGTGGCCCACGGTTCCCCGATTTTTAAAATTTATATATTTTATATATAATATTTAAAAAAAAAATTAAGGA
The DNA here is from genome assembly GCA_001753735.1 of Embelia ribes. Taxonomy (NCBI): domain Eukaryota; kingdom Viridiplantae; phylum Streptophyta; class Magnoliopsida; order Ericales; family Primulaceae; genus Embelia; species Embelia ribes. The sequence continues at coordinate 3,737 of MKEJ01063025.1, forward strand.
AAATTATTACGCAACCCTCATGAAAAAATCTCAACCTCTACATAAAATCTACATAGTCGGTCCTCCTATACGAAAATTCAGGACTGCCAACATGCAATGACAGAACCATGTTGGGATAGAGGGTGGCTATGGACCCATGATATAGGAATTTTGACAGAATTTCATGCAAAGATTTTTTTTTTTTTGGCTGGCCCAGGTATAACAATTTTTTTTTAAGAAGTAAAAGAAGTTATTTAGATCAAACTAGAGAAATTAAACCAAGCTTCGACGTCAAGCTATATTTAAAATTTAAGTTATTGAACTAAAGTTTTGCTCAGCTGGAGTGGTTTATCCCAAAGGCAGGCCTATACATATGTACACAACATATATATATATAGGTCACAATGTCAATTCTTTTGGGACTTTCATAAATTACAAACTTCAAAGGAATTTGTTTATTTGGTATATAGTGTTCCCCGCAACAATATTAGGTTTGTATGAAATTGGAAAATTGTGATCTATTTATCTTCGCTGAAATTTTTTATTACAATAAGTTGTGTACTTAATTATGATGAATAAAACAATTGCCACAAATTATATTCAGTACAAACTTATACAAATCAATGACATTAGGAGTCTATGAATCATGAAACTAGAAAACAACTTTTTACTAGTTAAGAAAAACAATGATGACCATTATGTCACATTTTTTCTTATAAATATATGATAAAAAATTGGAGGGATGGAAAAAATAGCCAAAAGTGTTATAAAACTTGCAATCTTTCAAACATTTTGCAAGATACAATCACTTGACTTGAGACATAATAATCATTGTTGATCTTAAGTTACTAGAAAGGCAATAATTAGTGCCATATATTTCAAATTTGAAAACCATGTAATAATGAAAAAGTCAAATTTTTAAGAAAATAAAACTGTCCATCAGCAACAACTCCCCTTTCAAAAAAAAATGAAGAATTAGCTTTGTATGAGGAAGTTTTGTTTTTCTCACTTTTCCAAGGACAAATATTTTTATGAGTTCGTACACCTAAAGAAAAAACAAATAATAAAAATATTAAATATCTATTTTCCTGTTTAAGTTGCAAAAACAAACAAAGAAGTCCTTACTTATCCATAGGACTAATTTGGCCATTTTATTGTTCCGTCCACACAATTTATTTTTACTGTCTTTTTAATGTTTGGTCCCATTGTTAATCATGTGATATGGGAATATATCATCCACTATAATTACATTCATCATTTCCCTTTTTGACAAGTGTCTTAATGATATTGAAATTGAATTAATTAATTTATTTATAATAATACTCGGTAATTATGAAAATTTTCCACATTTTAATTTTCAATAAACCAATCCCCTAATATTTTAATTTTTTGTAAGGATTTAACATGTTTTTACGAATGGTATAACTTTTATAAAATTTCTTTTTGGTTGTAAATTTTAAGGTTAGAATTTTGTTTGCAGGAGATAATACGAGCTAGGGAGGATGTAGAATGTGAGTTTCTTGTATTGCAGCTTTTAAGAAGAAATTAACTTTCGTCAAACTAAGAAAATAAAAAGATGCTTCTATGTTAAAGTTTCTAACATTTTAAGGTTAAAACAATAAAAAAATTCAACATAAAAATAGTCAATATACACCAGCTTAAGAGCCAAAAAAAACCGAAACAACTGCAAACAAACGAGCACTATATCTAAATTTGAATTGACAGATAAATGTTAATGATGGACATAGAGAATTTTTTTTAAAAAAAATAATGATTTATGGGTTAAGGGGTATGTATATAACTTGTGAAATGTGGGGTTTAGGGTAATTGAGCAGTATCAGCCTTAGGAGGGAGAGTGAGTAGTTGGTTTTCAAATTTTGAAAATCAAAGTAATATGCCAATACGGGTAGGTAAAAGAATATTGAATCTGCTTTAGTATACCATAAGCCACGTGGGAAGGCCATCACATAACTTGGCTTTTGTTTTTTTGTCAAACAGTTTAGTTGTACTATTATTTTAAAAAGAAATAGACTGATGGTACTAATCCATTTATAAAATTATTGAATGTTAACAAAATATAAGACTAGTTAAATAAACAGGATGATGAAAAGAACTTGTCTCGACTCAAGCACTTGGCCTGTGTCATTAATAACAAAGATACACTAACTATTTTGATTTACGTCTATTATAATTTATTATGAGTTATTTTATACGAGAGCTTACCGTAAAATCTTTTTTAATGAACATTTTTTTCTAGCTTGATTTTTCTTTTGTAGTGATAGATGGGTTACCGAGCCGAAACGAGCCAAACTCGAATTATTTGAATTAAACAAGTCGAGTTGAGTTCAAATACAAGGTTCTCGAGATCAAATGGTCGAACTCGTTATGAGCCCAAGCCAAACCGTCGCGTAAACGGCCAAGCCTGACTTCATTTCGCCGCAATCCTCGCTCATTTCTCTTCCGAACTAAAAGTTGTAAAGTGATGTGAACTATTATATATAATATTGTGAAAAGTCATAGTTCTATTCCTCAACTAGTCCACCGGATAGTTGACAAATGTGCTCTTCATGTGCTTTTTCTTTGAGTTTGAGAAAGAGAAAGGAGAGAGTTTTGAGGGAGAATAGAATCTCAGCACATATTTGAAAGAGGACAAATGAAACATATCTTTCACTAAGAGTTACTTTGTAAATGTTATTTTAATATCATCACCAAAAAAAGCTTACAATATTTTTGCTTTGGGAAGTCCAATTCATTAGCCAAAATATCGCCTCAGCTAACATAATAAGTCCCACCTCTCACTTTACTTTATTTTCTTTTTAATTATATACAATGAGTTTAGTTTCTTCAAAATTCATTAAGGCCCTTTTTTCGCAAAATAAATAGTGATGCATTGTATTTAGCTATAGGCCTATAAATTATACACAATCTTAGCTTATTCTCATTCGTAAAAGGGTGTCTGCACTTCGATCTACTTAGTCATATACGCTTGCTCGTTTAGGACAAACTAAGAACAAGGCGAGTTAACAGCCTCTAAATTATCTTAGGTTCGACAAGTCACTTAAAATGATCATACTATGTGAAGACCTTGGAAAGGATGGAACTCAAACTTTGCGAGCTTTGTAAGACTCCCTCTATAGAAGAAGGGTTCTAGGTATTATGGTGAAACATTGTTATCATTTACAATATGTATTTTTGCATTACACATATAAAATTTAAGCAATAATTTTTTTTCCTCCATATGTTGGGGCGGATCCAAGATATATAATTACAAAATTTATGGGGGTGGTGAAACTAAATAAAAAAATATTTAAACTAAAAAATTGAACACTAAATTTTAAAATAAAGAATTTACATTAAAAATTTATGGAGGAGCTATAAACTCTTATAGGAAACTCATAAATCCGTCCAAATTTTCTATCAATGCAATAAGTTATTTTTCTTGTAGTGTACAATAATATTTTTGAGCAAAACTACTTTTTTTGAGGATTCTGATGACAACTTACTACAATTAATTTTAATTTAAAATATTGATAATAAATTATATTTAATTTTTAATAATTTATTGTGAAAATAACATAATTTCTCTAAATTACAAAACAAAATCTTTTATATAAGAAGACTCATAGCAAGTCTTTGCCAAGGCATCAAGGGTTTCTAACACCATTATTATTTAATACTAATAAGAGACAAAATATATGCCACAAAAATAATATCTTTCATATAAATTTACAAAAATATTTCCATAATTTTTAATTAAATAATTTTATTTCTGTAACTTACAATTTATCTCTTATTCTAATTCAAAAAATTTTGAGCCACAGTCCACTCCCCCTTTGCCAAGTGTAGAAAAATGGGAAACCGCCGTAATTAGAACGGACTTAATTAAGCGTGTTTGTTTTTGTTAACAAAACCAAGCTTTGACTTGAGATCTCATGCATGGGTTTATGTAATATTTTATTACTTTTTACACAGTTCCAAAAAGTCTCACTTTTTAAGTTATAAAGTCAATTACCTAAGAAGAAGGGACGTTCTCTCTATATAAGAGATTTTTTTATTATAAAATAAAAGAATTATTATATTTTGAAAATATAATATTATAAATTTAGAACAAAATATTATTATTATTTTAAATTTATTTTGATCAAATTAATTATAATAAATTATTCTTATTTCATAATAATTTTTTCTTTTAAAATACAATAATTTCAAAAAAATATTTCCTATATATCACAAGGAAAAAATTCTTGCATTGAGTGCAAATCCAATAAGAAGGCCCTTGTTCACTCGATTAATAGTTTCTCCCCTTTCTCTCTTAATTTAATTAAATGCGATCAACTCTCGTGTAAAAATTAAAATGGTTAGAAAGATGCATTTTGTATTATTTATTATGCTAACATTCTCTCTTCTATTATTTTTTATTACTTGTACAATTACATGTGCGTTGCAAATGATATTTTCCTTGTAGTCATAGTTTGGCAAATTTTCTTACTTTCTAAATAGAAAAATAATTGATTTATTTTTTATATTTTAACTTGTAACTCTTATTTCGTTGCAAAAAAAAAATAAAAATGTCACAATCATCTCTACAATTTTATTACTGCCATGACATCCTTTTGAACTTTTCCAAATTATGAATATAACATAGATAAGCTATTTACAGTGTTAACAAGATGCATTTTATATTATTTATTATTTCACCATTCTCTTTCATACTTTTTTTTGGTTAGGAGTAGAGTCACACGTGCCTTACACATGATATCTTTCCATATGATCATACTTTGGCAAATTTTTTTACTTTCTAAATAGAAAAATACTTGATTTATTTTTTATGTTTCAACTTATAAATCTCATCCCTATTGTAAAGAAAATGTCATAACCATCTCTATAATTTTATTAATGTCATAACATGTTTTTGAACTTTTCCAAATTATGAATATAACATAAATAAGCTACTTAAAAAGTGTAATCATTATTAATTTTAAAAATAACATTAAAAGCTAAAAAAATATATGTAATATGCTCCTTGTCAACCTGCGTCAATCCTCAAATTCTATAACTTTTTGTGATGAATTTTTAGTAGTCTCATTTTCATGATTAATATTTTTTTCTATGCACGCTCATAAAATAATTGTTTGAAAATAAACACCATTTTTTATTTTTAAGAGATTAAAAAAAGAATCAAAAAATAATTACATGTATGTATATAAAAAAAATATTATTGACTTAGATATTAACCGCTTTATCTTTACTTAAAAAGTATTTTGACTTTAAAATATAATTTTAATATTAATTTATGATATTTATTATGGGTGTAAGGTATTTAATGCTTTACTAGTATTTGATTTGACAGATTATTTATTATCCTAATAGCCTAAATAGCAAACCAAAAGGGATGAATTGGTTTTTCAAAAATAAATTATTTTGTTAAAAATAATTCTCCTCAAGTTTTTCTTTTGAAAACTTATGTAATATTAATTTAGCAATAATAAATGCGAAAATTAAAAAGTAAGGGAAATAAGATCGATACACAATTTTTATATTGATTTGGCCAAAGATCGATGTGATTCCCTTCATCTAGTTTCCAAGGCTCCCATTGGATTCCCTTATAACTTTTACAACTCAAAGTTAAAAAATGGCTAGTCTTCAAGGTGCTAACCGGATCTTTACAATTGATAACTTGTGGGTGCTATTCAACCATTCCAAGTAGATTTGTGGGTTCTACTCACACCGTTCACCAAGTAGGCCTACATGCTATATTCCAATGTAATAAGTATACTTTCGGGTATTACTCAAACCGGTTCTACCTTTAGAAGTTTATAAATTACCCATTTACAAGGTTAGTAGAAACTTTACAAGATGGAGGTTTGAATATAAAAATGAAAAGTTATCTCTCCATCTTACAAACAAAATCCACTCAAAATATTATAAATATTTCGCTCAAAGAATCATTTTAATTCCCACTTTAAATGTCTTGGATATGGAGCTTGAAAAGAATGATGAAGATGAGAATTTGGAAGTGTTGATTCTCTTTCTTAATATATTTAGATGTATGTAGATATATATTGATATATTTGGACATCCAATGAACCTTCTTTATACAGAGGTGGAGCCTTAAAAGTTGTTGATTATATGACCTTTATAATTTGATTTATTGTCATCCCTGTGTTGATTTCAAATTTTTGTATGCGTCATATAAGCTACATCCGGCTGGTCGGACCTAAGAGGTGTTCTGGCTAGACTTGGAAAATTTTCAGCCAGACCTATTTGGGTCTTCTTGTATACCTCCTACTAGCTAGATCTAGTTATTGTTCCAACCTTGCTGCAAGGGTATTTCAGTCGGTTCTGTGCCTTAACCATATGTTTTATGCAATTTTGAGCTCAATCTTCTCTTGGCACGATCGAAGTCTTTCCTAAGCTAGTTCTATCACTTTCAAGCATTTCTTGAACTCTTTTTGGCTAACCCTTTGTCTTCAAAAGCGTTTTGATTACCGATATATATCTTAGATTATTTGTCTTCACTTTTTGAATTTCGAATCTTCGATTCTCATTTATTCATTTATTCATTTGCCTTCATATCACTTCACCTTGTATCATCATCATTTACTTTTCTTCAAAAACTAAATTTAAAATTAATCTACTATGAAGATTTTATTTTATTTATTCTCTATCTTATTTATTTTTGTTATCATTAAAATTACTTTAAAATATATTTTTCACAAAATTCGAGGCAATATATCCTTTCCAAATTTCCAAATAGATTAAAATAATAGGAACAAATCGTCCATGTACTTCACACTGAATATGGTTAGATTTGTTTTATATCAAAACACAATATTTTCTCTCTCAAAAATCGATATTAATGGGTTGTACACTGAATTCTTCGCCATCTGAGCAGTCAAACTCAGATTAGACCAATTTTGGAGCGATATCAAATTAAATCGATAGTAAATAAATTTTCGCAGGCCGAAAAATTTTTAAAAAAAATTAATACTGATTTTTATAAACAATACACTTAACCAAATGAGGTCTAAATTAAACTTCAATCACTGTTAGACAAATTCAATATTAGCGATATAATTTGATGTGACGGAAATGGTTAATTCTTGCAACGACCATGTAGAGATGACCTATACATCAAACCGCTCACGTTCTAATCATAATTGAACCAAAGAATCAGATAATGTTTGCAATATGTACATTTGTACACAAAAATATTTCAAAGTTTTGATTTATAGAAGCATCGCGATAGTATTTTAGTACTAACTCGGAGCTCAACTCGACTAAAAGGCCGTGTTTTACTTTTATTAGGTGGCTAAAATAGCAATTAATGTGATTCTAGGAAATACAAGATGACAATAGAACCAATGTCAATTAATGTGATTGTAACATCCTGAAAATTCAAATAAATTTTTCGTTTTTATAATAATATTATTAATAGCATTATAATATCATTATAGCATTGTATGTATGGGTGTAATATGTTGTTGTAGCGCGGGCATAGTTGTTGCGGAGTGGCATTGCGTAATGTACTGCATATTATAATTTTTATATGCATTATAGTATTGCTATTACGTGTTGCGTGGTAGACTTAGCGTAGTGTGTTGTGTGAAGTTGTGTAGTGTGGAGTTGGTCTAGAGATGCATGTGGTAGTGGCGTACGGTTTAGCATTAAAAGGTGTAATTTTGAATTGTGTTGGGATTGTTGAGACTTAGTCATTATTTTAATTTTTCTAATTCTCCGATGCCTATCAGACGTGTTGGAACCGCTGGACCATTTGTTCCAGGGTTCCTTTTTTGAACCAAAAATTGAAAATTTTCTTAAGTCTTTTCCCAATGTACGATGGGTGCCAGTCGCCGGACAGCAAACGGAGATGTGGCTCAGGGTCATTGGATAATCTCAACGTATGAAAAAATATTTTTGACTATATATCACAACACTTTAGTCAGAAAGCCACTTTTTGCACAAATCACGAAATATAGAAAGAGAGATAGTGGTGTGTGGTGATTTTAAGCTTCGACTTTCTTCACCTCGTTCCATCTTGCTAAAGTGGTAGTCCGCGACTAAAAAGTTTATATTTTTGTTTCTTAGAGCTAGAGCTTTCTTTTGAGGTAAGTCTCAACTATTCTCGGTCATTTGTATTATCTCGGTTTTCATACTTTTAAGGTACATCAAAATAAATTAATTTTTGTCTTTCCTATAATGTGTAGATCATATTTATATATAGGTGCGTGGTGATCCGAATTCATTTGTTAGATTGAATCACGGGGTCAAACGGTGAAGATTTGCGACTTTTTCTTGTGAATTTTTGGAGTAACTTCTAGTGCGGATTGAGGTACGAGTAAATTACGAAACATCAATATAAGCGTGAGCTATGTGTGTACCTTGACGTGTAAATCTCATTCCGGTTTAAGTGTTTGATTTTGTGTTCGTTATGTTAATTTCTTTGATTATTGTTTAATTATGAAGTATGAAGCATGTGTAGGCATAGATGATGAACCATATGGATATATGTATGATTAATATGTAAAAATGTAGATTTTTCACTTCTTATAATATCCAATTGTACACTCAAACGTATGTTTTAATGTTCAAAATAATTGGTATACTTTTGCTTGTTCAATTCTTTGTATGTACAGATTTGTGGTACGAAAACATGCTTTATAATAATACTTCAAGCTCTGTAAGGTACTCGCAGATTCCGAAAAGCTAAACGCGAAAAAATTATTAAAGAAATGAAAAAATTGAAAGGTAAAAAAGAATAAAGTGTAACAGATTGGATTGCAAGGACTTGTTGAAAAATCCATAAAAGAATAAAATGCAATAAATTGGATTTCAAGGATTTATTGGAAAATTCATAAAAAAATAAAAAATAATAAAAATAAAAATAAATACACGTGAATTGGCACAGTGGCCCAATTTTGTTTTGATAATCATAATATAGCAGTGCGAAAATAACTCTAATTTTGTGTTTCTTTATCTTTTTGTACAATTGTAAAATTTTCTTAAACTGTTCTTTATTTAAATAAAATTATTATTTATGTTTTCTGTTAAAAAAAATTGTCAAAGGGGATGGCTAAGCCGACCACCTCATTTCTTCTTATGTTTGTATATTTGAATGTATATAAACATAATATGTCAGAAACGGTGAGAGGAGAGATAGAATAAAAAAAAAAAGCGGAAAATTTACAGAGAGGTTTTTTTAAGTTCATTTCCATTTTTGTTCTTTCATTTTTAATAGTTTAGACAAAAATTTGTAGTGTATATTGTTATAATTTATGTTCAGTTCAATTGTAAATTATTTAAAAGTATTGTAATTTTTTAGTTTATATCAATACATTTTTAAGTTTTTAGTTCTAAATTTTGGTATATTAATCTGCATATGGAAATGAAAATTATTGGGGTACGAATTAGAGTTAAGGGGAGAATCCTCCCCTTCTATTATTCTCAAGCAAATCATTGTAAGTAACTTTT
>MKEJ01063027.1:0-16805 GCA_001753735.1 Embelia ribes
GAAATATTTAGGGCGTATGTGCTCAATATCACACACACCCACAAACCCTAGGCCTCATTTTTAAACTCTGGGTGACATAATTAACTGTGTTATATGGTTTTAACACATCTCCATCACCTATATATATATGGCTTCAAATCAATCTTCTGAAAAGCGTAACAAGCTAAGCATTACAAGCAAATTATTCGAAAGAAAGCCAGAGAGAGATAGAGAAAGAGAAAAGGAGAGAAATGGAGGGTTCGAGCCAGACCAAAGGCAGGGGTACAAGTAGCGTCATTCCGAAGCCAAAGGAGACGGTGAAGCAGAAGATGGTGAAAACTGTACGTTCATCCATAACCAAGACCAAAGACAAGAGCAGCAAGGTCAACCCTAGCAATTATTAGTTTCTTCATGCGGGTTAAACAAATAACTTGTAACATATGTTGTTCCTTTGTTTTTGTTTTTTAATATTTATATATGAACGTCAGAGTAGTAATGTAATTTCTAAACTTTTGTAGCTTGTCTTTGGGGATTATATAAGTTGCACATTCGTTATTATAATACTTTTTTCTATAAGTTTGACGATGTAATGAAACTTGTAAATAAGTAATAGGTATGTGTGCCGTGTATCAATAAAATTTTAATGTATTGGAATTGTGAAGTTTAAAGATACTATACACCAGTTCCTACTGCCGTGGATTCAACCAGTATAAATACATCTCTTGTTATAATTACAACCCTATCACTCATATGGTGAAAACGCTCCTGGCTAGTCGCCTCCGGACGTAGTCATATTGATGAATCGAGTCAACAAATCTCCGTACCTTATTTGTTTCTCTTTTTTTAATTTTTGTATTTGCATATATTTTTGTAGCAATATGAGTTGTTTCTTTTTACTTTTTCCCTCCCCCTTTGTGAATGTAATCCATTGAGGGTTGTCATGACCTTGCCAGATAATTAACAGCAAGAAGAAATATCAAACAAAATGTACTAAGAGTGTGACTCTAAACTTTTGCTGTTAAAACATTGGGTGGGTTAAAAGTTTTGTGATATGAGCTATTTTGGTCACTATATTTGTTATTTTATTAATTTAATCACTGATGAAAACACTGGCAATTTTGACATTAAAATTAATATATATCCACTTCCAAAGTGCGAATGAAAGTGTGTCGATCGCAAAGCTCAAATTAAATTAACCGATGGCCATAAATTCATTTTTAGCTAATTAGGGTTTCCTCTTTAGGTTAAAAGATCCGCTTTGGAATGACCCCACTGCTACCCTTTCCTTTGTTTTGCTCCTTTCCTTTGTTTTGCTTTCCGCCATCCATCTCTCTCACTCTCTCTTTTTCTCTCTCGCAAGGGTGATAAATATATGATGCTCGGATGTTGTAGGCTTTAGTTGTTTGATTTGTTTGTGCGTCTCAGGGCTATTGATAAAAGAACAACAACACGGTTAACTGTGGAAATAAATTGCTTGAAATTTTCATGAAATGGTTTGGGAGGGTGTTTTTGTGTGCGTTTGTGGTGTTGTGTGTATATTACTACAAAGAAACTTAGTTTGACAAGGCTCTGTTTTAATTTTGTTTAACACAGAAGAAATAAAAGGTTGAATTCATTCTCTCGTTAATATCTGTCGAAGTGTCGATATTTCGTTTGACAAGGCTCTATTTTTTATTTTTTAACAAAGGAAGAAATAAAAAGTTGAATTTCATAAGCGTGGGCGGGAAAAAATGAAACTCAGTTTTGGCAGATGATTATTATTTAAGTTTTTTCTCTTTGGATCTTTGCCTTCTATAATCAAGGAGCTAAGCTTGATTACCAAGAAAAAAAACAAAAAACAAAAAACAAAAATTAAGCTTGTGAAGCCCATGAAACAGTACATATTTGAGCATGTTTCCGCATTGTATGGTATGTTTTATTTGAGTCAGACATTGAACTGATTGAAGTTTAGGATAACGCTCAAACACGACTGCAGAAAATTTGACAATCGGATTCAAGCCTCTGTTGGTGCACCCGACAGTTGGTGGAGGATTATGGAATGTCTCGGTAGTTAATAGAAGCAAGATCCAACTAATTAAGGAGGAGTGTGCAACACTTCCTTTGGAACGGTTTTTTTCAATGCAATTCTCCGATTGGTAAAATAAATAAATAAATAAAAAATTAATGACATACTTCTGCATGAGAAGAAAAAAAAAAGTGATCGCTGAGAAGTTGTTGAAAACAAGGTGTTGTTAGCACTGCTTGTGAGTATGAATTTGCCTCTATTGGAATTTGCCTACTTAAAAGTGCAACCCAACATTTAAAGATGCAACCAAACAAATTAGCAAAAATAGAATTTACCCTTCCTTTCCAATCTATAAAAGTGTGACTCTTTCTATTATGGACTTATATGTGCATTTGACTACAATTACAATTAGCAAAAAGTTTCACATTCTTTTGTTTTCCTGGTTGATGGCTGGAATTAGAGATGCAAATTGAGCTCGGCCCCATTTGGTCATTTGGTAGATGATCCGAATTTAAATAATAAAATTTGACTCATTAAATAGATAAATCGAGCTTGAATAACTTCCAATCCGACTATTTAAGGGCTCGGAATTATTTAATTAATTTTAGAAACTATATTCATTTTTCAAAATAGAGATGTAAGTTTACTTACATAAAATCATTTAAATCAGATTGAATATAATAATTGAAAGAAAAAAAATTGTCATCTTACATGAGTGGTGTACATTATTTATAACTTTACCATGTTCTAATAGTAATACTAAGTCAACAATAATCTAATTACTTGATACATTAGATAGTAGTTGGTTGTTAGTTGGCGATTTCATAGAGAGATTCAAAGTAATTCTTAAAACGTTTAACATATCAACAAGAAGTGATGTTTATAGATCTAAGGGAATTAAACTTTTCATTAACATATTTGGATTCAACTCGGACATATACAAATTGAACCTAAATAATAAAATAAAATTCATTAAATAAACAAACAGAGCATATGCAACCTCTCCGGAGTCAGAATCGGCTAAAGTTCAACTCCACTTAACTCATTTTCTAGCATAGCTGGACATGGCCTTTGTACAGTGGTGGAGCCAAGATTATGATCAGGAGGGCACGATTCACGCATAAAGTATATCAAAATAAAAATGATAACTATAAATTAAAGAAGTTAGATATAAATATTTACACAATTTTATATTTAAAATTTTCTAATATTGATAGTGAAAAATATCTTAAAACAAAAAATTGTAGATGAAATTACAAGAGATGTTTCCATGAAAATTTAGAAAAATAATTTTTCTAACTCCAAGCGCCAAAATTACAAAATCTATACGAGGAAGATTCAAACTTAAGTCCTATACCAAATAATCAAGTTTTGCTATCAAATCAACCTACTCTGCTGATCATTATATTTTCAATAGTAAATGTTTAATCAACCTACTCTACTTATTATTATATTTTCAATAGTAAATGTTTATAAAATAAAGGCGACTGGAGGGTAATTAGAATGAGAAATCAAGGAAACAAAAAATAACTTTAGAAAATTGAACCCAGGTCAAAGGGTTAAAAGCATGGACATGCAGCCACTATGACAAGGCCCAACTATAGAGCTCAATTAGCGCCAGTAAGTATTTGTTTGAAAAAACAAGGGCGGCAGAGGGCCCCCCCTTGCATGGGTGTGGCTCCGCTCCTGCCTCCGTGTGTGAAAGGCTTGGTGGAAAGAATGTGTAACGTCTCGAAAATTTGAAAGAATTTTTTGTTTTTAAATAGTAATATTTTTACACGTTATAATACTATTATTTGCGTTGTAGCGTGAGCGTAGTTGTTATAGAGTAGCGTTGTATTAGCGTGATCCATTGTATGTGTTTATAAATGCAAAAGGTGAAGTGTGACACTTAGTTAAACTTGTTAGAATATGGCTTGTCTGGAGGGTGTCCGGCGGGTTTGAGGTGTCGGGTAAGGCATCAGACAACCTATCATAGGGTTTTCTTTTCTGGCCAAAAGTTATAAATTTTTCTAAGTGTTTTCTCTATATCCGGAGGGTGTCAATCCGTAGGCCTGTCAGTAGATAGGAGTCATATAATATACTTTGAGTCATCGGACGGATTGCCGAACACCTCAGCGTGACAAAAAGTATTTTTTGACTAAATGTCACGTCTTGCCTCTCTCTTTACATTTCACTTTTTTCCGAAAATTAGAGGAGAGAGAGGCGGTGAAGTGATTTCAATTTCTTCAATCTTCTTCTTCAAATATTAACTAGCTCGGGAGGTCGTCCGTGAATAAAAAGTAGATATTCGTACCCTCCATCGTGTAGGCTTCGATTTGACGTAAGGTTTTTTTTTTTCTATCTCTTTCGTTTATGTTGCCTGGTTTTTGTACCTTTTTGGTACGCCTAAACAAAGTTGATTTTCTTATTCCTCGTAATGACTATATCATTTTTTTTGTATAGATTTGTTCCGATTCGAGTTCGTTTGCTAGATCATTTTGGGGACTAAAACTTCGTGAGTTCCGTGGAGATATCATCTTGATTAGTTCGTCATTCAACTTTGGGTTTTCCATACTTTCTCATCATCATTATGTATTGATGTAAGTTTCATCAATTTTTATTCTCGTTCAATTTTCTCGATTCTCATGTCGAGTTTTACATTAAAATAAATTTGTCGAATTTATTTCCAATGTCTAATAGACGACTTCTTTGTATAGGTGCATCTCATTTCATGGTGTGTAGAAAGATTGTTTGGTAAGGCTAATAAGGGGAATCTTGATTGACGTTTGCGTGGTCTTTTAGTAGCATCTTAGGAGGCTTTTGGATTAAGGTACGGGCAGATAGTGAACAATAGTATAAGTTTAAGCTTATGTGTGTATGTCGACATGAGTGATATATTGAAGTATTACATTTGGTTGTTCATATATGTACGGTTAACTTTCCCGTATGCCAAATGGTTATCGTAGATAGTCGAGGCCTATATATACACACACATTAAGCTTACATATGTTGTAGTATGTAAATATATATTTAAGAATACATTTGTTATATTGTAGGTAGTCGAAAGTCACATTTTGTTGTGACATACATTTTATAAGTATTCAAGTAAGTGTACAAGTATCCAAGTATTTTTATAAGCATCCTCATATGTGTAAGTGTTCAGGCATGTTTATAAAAATTCAAGCACATTTGTAAGTATTGTAGATCACATATGTTGTGACATATATATTTGTAAGTACCCAAGCATATTCATAAGCATTCATACATATTCAAAAGTACAAGCATGTTCCAAAGTATGCATAAGTGAGAACGTGTTCATGTATAAGTAAAGACATATTTACTTTGTAAGTAAGAAGCGTGTGCAGTGTATAAGTACAAGCATGGTTATTATAATAAGAGATTAAGTCTTTTCTTTTTATTTTCTAGGCAAAGTATTTTCTTTTAAAGACTTTTAAGAAAATTAAGGGTATAAGGAATGCCCTTGTGAATAGGTAATGCCCATATTCAAGAAAACAATAAGGCCTACAACTTGTAAGGGCAATAAGGAATGCTCCACTTTTAAGAAAAGGGTAATAAGAAATGCCCACATTTTTAAGAAAACTGCAATAAGGAACGCCCACATTTTTTCGAAAATGGGTATAAGGCTAAACCCACTTTTAAGAAAAAAAGTAAAGAGATAGTAGTCCCAACTTTTCCCTTTTAGTTAAAGTCGAGATAAGTCTCATAAGCATGTATTGAATTTTAAGACTAGATATATTTTCATTTGCATAAGTTGCATTCATAGTTGTATGCATAAATTGCATTCGTAGTTGTAAGCATAACCCTCATTCGTAGTTGTATGCATATGTTACATTCTAAGTCGGGGTGTTGTTGCTTGTAACTCATGGTTGTATTTGTACACCTACCTTACTTCTTAAGGTATGAACTACTTATATGAGTATATAATTAATGATTATATTAATTCATATGTTCATTTACATATTTATATTCTGGATAATATTAGATTTATTTTATCGTTGATTTCTGACCATACATTTTTCTTCTATGTATATTGTTCTTTAATTGTTTGTAGGTCCGGAGTTTGACTCAAGGCATACTTGATATTTATGGAGACATATTAGTGCGTCCATATTTTGTAGTTGTGGCTAGTTGTAGTAGCCTCATGTAGACAAGGCTTGATTATGTATATGTACATTTTCCTTTCTTTCTTTTGGATAAGCTCTTACCTTGAAGTTTATATATGCAACTTGAAAGGTTGCCGTTAACTTTGTAATATACCGTAGTATTATGTTGTAGTTGTTGTATAAGTAAGATATTGTATATTTATGTACATGTACATGTATGATGGATCGCTGTAGGATAATGTATAATTATGAAGTTATCGTGGTTGTAGTTTGTAATATGGGTAGAAGTTGTTTAAGTTGTATTAAGTTGCAAGTTATTTAAGTTGTATTTTTTTTTTTTGTCTTTCTTTTTCTTTCTTTTAATTCTCATTTCCGGATATATGAGAATTGAGGACATGATAGAATGACTTTTAAATTTCCAATAATCAAGTCATTGACCGATTTTGATAAATTTTATAAGTAAAATTCGAAATTTTTTTTATGAGTTCCACTAAGCAATTTCTCAAGATTTTTTTAGAATGTGACATTAAACAAAATAGAATTGGCCTCTTGTATCTGACAATTCTGGGGCAGCCGGTAAAATTAGAAAAAATCATATGGTACTAACAACTAATGTCATTGCCAAGAGTTGCAAAGTATTCTTACGTTTTTATAGATATAAAAGTTATCACTTCTAATTATATTCATTTTCATTGGGACATTTATTTTTACAATTGCTTGATACATATGCCACTAAATGAGGATTTTGAAACATACCGTAATACAAATTATTGAAATTATATACATATTATCAACTTACCGTAATAAAAATTATTAAAATTAAATTTGCTATAAGATACATGTATATTTCTGTATAACTATAAAATAACTTATCATAATAAAAATGATTAAAATATATTCAAGAATCAAAATATTTTTTAGAAAATAAATATTTTTATTAATTGATTCCTACCTTTCTAAGATTTTTCATAAATTTTAAAAATATTATCCTAATCAATATTGATTTTTTAAGTATTATCATGATAAGATTTTCACATATCTAAAATTAACCAAAATAGAGATTAATTTTTAGTGAAATAATATCATAATATATGTATATTTTTTCATGCCAAAAATTAACCTAAAAGAATATTAATTTTTTATAAAAATATTCTCATAGTATAAATTTAATAGAATCTTGTCTTTTATAAAGTTATAAATAACTGGAAGAAAAAAAAGTACAAGTTGTCATACAAAAAAATTATTTATAAAATTATTAAAGCTAATATGATGCCAAAAAAAAATAATATATACAAGCCGCGGATTGCTTGGGCTACACTCTAGTAAAATAATAAATCTATCAAAACTGCAATTGTTCCCTTCAACTAATTTTACTCTAATTGCGACATTTGTGCATACAATTAGTTGACATTTGTCTCCATAAAATTAAGATTTGAAGCAATAAAATTTAGCATATTAACAATTATTAAAATTATGTATTCAATGAAATTATGATTTAAAATATTAAAACTTACTATAATAAAAAATATTAAAATTATATACGCATATATCAATTTAAAATAATCTAAATTATTAAAGTTAAATTTCATATAAGATCAAGTACAACCCTAAAATATTTATATATATCTTCGCATAAATATAAAATAACTTATCAGAATATAAATTACTAAGATTATATTTAAGAATTAAAATACTTTTAGTAAATAAATATTTTTATAAATAGATTTCTACCAATTTAAGATTCTCTATAAATTTTTAAAATATTATCCTAATTAATATTAATTTTTTAAAATATGTCACAGTAAGATTTTTATATAACTAATATTAATATAAATAGACATTAATTTTTCATAAAAATATTATATTAGCATAAATCTTACCAATTTAAGATTTTCTCTCTCTATATAACTATATATTAGATAAAAGCTAAATACATCCTGTTTAAATCTTTTACCTTTTTTAGGAAGGAAAAAAAAAAACTCAGCTTAAAAATTTTGTAACAAAATATTGTCCAGTATTTAAACAAAATAACAAAAAACATTAGTTTAAAATATATCAAATAAATAAATCACCATAAAAATAAAAAATAATAATAGCCTGATTTTTTTCCACACCAATCTATCAATGCATTCTCTGAATATTACTAAATTTAAACCATAACAAAATGACAATCATATCATGATTGTAACATATTTTGCATTGCACAAGATAAAACGATTTTTAACGTATTTTACATCCACGAGACCCAACTATAACCAAATGAAAATATATATACGGCACAATCAAAATAAAAACCCAACTACATTTCTACTACTTCAAAAATTATTAGAAGTTGACAATCTTGATACTTTCTGCCAAGTATTTCATTTCATACTTGATATTGTTACTCCCACAAGTCCCACAACAGTGAAAAGAAATGGTCAATCTAACACGATTCAGAAAACAATTTAAATGTGCGACCTCAAAACTTTTAACTCATTCTTATCAGGTAAAAACGCGATCGAGCCCACACCATAACAAAAACCAAATTATGGACCTACCACTAGTACCTAAACGTGTAGTTTTACTTCTTCAGTGGGTTCATTCTATCCCTGAGGTAGTAAAGCTTGGCCCTCCTCACTTTCTTCTTGTCCAGCACCTTTATCTCCTTTATGTTAGGCGAGTATCTATCATGATCCACTCATTTAGTAAAACACGTACGACTATTTAACTCCAAAAAGACATAAAAATAAAAGAAACAAAAAAAAAAAAAAAAAAAAAAATATAAAAAAAAAAAAAAAAAAAAAAAAAAAAAGTAAAAGTTACAATATTCAGGCAGAACAATCATATCGCTATATCACACAAAATATAAGAACTTAATCCCCAAAAACCAATTAAAGTCGATTTGCAAATATATTTAAAACCCATATGGGTAAAAGTACCAACATTGTTTTCGATAAAAACTACACTTTTTGGCCATGTAAAGATGGTGCATTCTGATTGGACTGGTTAACGAATTGTGTCACAAAGAAATGTCCCCAAATTAGGCCCTTCGACCTTCAGGACATGTTTACAGCTCATTTGGCTTTCTTTTAGAACCCATGAGCTGTGGGGCACACAATCAAGGATTCTATCAGGTGGTATAGTAGAAAATGTCCTATACTTCAATTTATCCACCCAATAATATTTTCCGAAATATTTTCAGTCTACTTACAGAGGGAAGAGAGACTCAATCCCAACTCCTGCCACGAGCCTCCTTAGTCTAAACGTAGTATTTATACCAGCATTGCGCCTTGCTATAACGATGCCTTTCAATATTGAAACACGCCTTTTATTTTCAGGTACTTCCTGCTCATGCAAAGGATTAAACAACACAACTAGTTTAAATATTTATCACCAACAATTAAACTTTGATCCAACACGAAAAAGAAAACCAAAACCCCCAATTTAAGGTTCTTACCACTTTGAGCTGAATGATGTGGCCAGGTAGTATATCCGGTAATTCTCTTCGTTCCCGCACTTCCTTAACGGCTTCCTTGTCAAGAATCTGATGTGTAATATAAAGAAAAAGTAAATCAATGAAAATATGCTTGCTTTATTTTGTAGCAGTCACAACCACAAAAAACATGCATTGCCTGCATTATATGTCTGGAAGTTTTATCAAGCCTCTTGAATTTGATAAGTGGAGAATCAACAGAGACAGAAGCGTGCTGTGAAATGGAACTCCCAGCCGAACTTGTTCTGATGCATCTACGAGATAAATCTTGTACTAACATTGCTTTGCAAACTGGACTACGGAGACGAGTGAAAGGTAACAGGACTGCTGAATGGAGACTGTTGTTTCTGGATGAGGCGAACAACTCTGCGTCACTTCTACATTTCGTCTGCCAGATGAATTGTTAGAAAGAATAAATACCTAACGAACTTCTTATGAACAGAGAGCCAAAACTAATATGAATGAAAATGTAATATTATACGAAAATTGACGCCATGGATTAACAACGGGAGACGTGTAGCTACTGCTCATATGAACTGAACACCTTAAATCAGAGGAAACCAGTCCCAACAATATTTCATCCTTGCTAAGTTTCACCATCTTCAAAGTAATACTAACTAGGTGTCCAACTCATTACCTTCAAATAAAATTTTGTACATGGTAGTGAAAAAGATAAAAAATGTGAAAACATAGAAACTTGCTTATAAATGAAGTCTAGGAAACCTTTTAGGGGTTAAACAAAAATTAATTAGATGAAGTCTAGGATATCACAAACTTTCTCAACCACTAATCGTAAACTATAGTATGTGAATCTTCACTAATGCGGACTTCGAAAGGCTAATACTTAGCAATTATAATTAAGTGAATAACAAGATGTAGGACCGAAGTCCAAACACAATCTTCATAACAACAAAGCCATTCCCCATTTCTGAAAAAATCCATCGACTGGTCAATCAACAAGGACAAAGATGTTAACAAGGTGAAAGTTTATACGGTCTTTAAGGAAAATCCTAACACCAAGTAGTCTAGGAAACAGTTGGGCATGAGAAAAATGACCGGGAACATGCCATTTCGAATTTTTTTACTCAACTATATATTGGACATCCCAATGCACAAAGCTACAGCATTGCGGATGTGCATTAGGATGTCCGGGAGAGTCTGATATACGCAGCCTTACCAATGTTTCCAGAGAAGGAAATTTAATTTAGGGCTTCAAACACCACCAATATCAATTTCTAAAGAGGTTGAGCATGAAGTAACTATGATAATCAGACTTGAAATCTCCACATCATACAAGTAGACTATACCTATAGCAGACTATATTATCATATAAGAAGACACGTACAATTTCACATCTCGGATGAATCACATGGTCATTGTACATAAAAATGCAACGTCTTCTAACTCACGGAGCAGAAAAGGCATCCCTCATCTCCCTAACCTAACCATGTTGCATTACAAAACTTCCTTTACTTTCCACTGCTGTGTCCTGCCAATAAAGGTAGCCAAAACACATCAAAATAAGGACAGAGTTTACAACTTTCCCATATAGCTCCCAGGCCTCATGTCCTCTCAAAAGTTACACTTTCAACATTTGTGCATAAAGTATGCAACTTTCCAGCGCAGTAGAAATAGAGACCTTCTTTTGGGGATACCAACCAAAAGTAGTTTGGTGGTCCTGTCAGTCTAACTATTTTCAACCACTAAATTTTAATCGCTATATTTCAAACTCTAAAATAGAGAATGCGATATGGAGAATGCCACGCCAAACCCCCTAAACTTAAAAATAGATAGGGATGAGCAATGGTCCTCCTAGATCAAGTGAATCACTGTAGTGAACTCCCTATTTTTTAAGGGATTGAATAGTGTTTGGATACACTGGTGTAGGGCCGCTATAGCTTAATCCTAAAAATTTAGGAAGGGGAGGTATTTAGAGGCACTGGAGGAATGCCCTATTTTAATTTTAATATACACACTCCCTCATGTTTCGACACAGACTCTAAACTAGGAAAGTTGATGTCTAGATAATTTGCCAACATCAAACACATAAAGCTGTTGAATCTGCTATACTGCAACCTATTCGACGGACTTTTGCCACATAGTTACCCAGTAATGCACATTAAAGGCCATTTGTTCTTTGGGCAATTAGAGTTTCAAAATGCTAAAGCAGATTACGACAAAAACAACTACAGCCAAACCTTAATCCAAGAATTAGGGCTAGGAGTTGGCTAAATGAAACTAAAATAAGATTACACTTGAATTTCCCTATCTCATTTTTCCGACATAAGGCTACTTTAGAGCATTCACGCCAGTCTTTCTCATTAAATTTCTAAATCTCACTTTTTAGAAACCCATTTCTCTTACAAAATAGAAATTGACAATTTTCAGCCTTTTTAAAATTAATTTTCTACACAATTAACTTGATAATATATAAATATAAAAATTATTAAAAAATATATATTTTTGAATATATTAGTTTTATTTTATATATAGGCGGAAATTTTTTTTTATAGAAAAATAATAAATAGTAATATTCTCATTTTATTGCTTTTCTAAAAAAATTTATGAAAATAAAAATACTAAATTTACATAATTACTCTCTAATTTTTCATTTTATTTTTTATCTGAGAAATAGAAAATGCCTATAAAACTGGTGTGAATGTTTTAATTCTAATAATATCAAAACCATATCCACGTCTTCGTCATCATTTCCATTATTACCCCTATCAACCCAAGTGCAATCTCATTCAACCCCAAGGGCAAAATCGTCAAACGCATCGTATATTCTTTACCGGTCATATCCCCAAATCAATAATCACTTCCTAGCATTGCAACTAAAATATATATATATACACATATAAATGTATGTATGTATGTATATATATATATATGTATATAAATAATTGCGATTGCTAATCAATTGATCGTCGGGTCCTTCGACAATCCAATTGCAATTTCTAATTAATTCTGCCGTTTCGTTGGTGTGAATCCATCAGGTAAAATGCGATGAATATTTAATGATTTTAATTTAATAGAAAAAAGTATAATTTTGCATTATGTTGGTTATATTCTTGTCCATATTATGTTTATTTTGAATTATTTTGTTTATATTCCTTTCAATACAGAATATGATTAAGGAAAATTTCAGTTTTTTTTTTGTTCTATTTACTTCTAATTCCCTTCCTTATTAGTGGATAAAATCTGCAAAACTAGTGGGTGTTTTAAGTACATTTTGGAGCTAAAATTAGAAAATATAGTTTTTTAATAGTTATAGATAGATGTATTTTGTTCCTGATATGTAGAATTAGAGTCTTGTGTTTGTATTCCCTTCATTATCAAAAACTACAATTAAGGAAAAATTAGAGTATGTTGTTTTATTTTTTTCTCTAATTCCATTCTTTATGATAAGATAAAATAAAAAAAAAGGGTACGATGGATGGTTAAGTATCAATTTTGAGTTGAAACTAGAAATTGTTGTGTTTAGATTCTTTTAGTTATAGCCTTTTCTAGGTTGTCTCAATTTATAATTGTCTTTGCGGTGATGTTTGGAGTGTAATCAATTATTAGTAATTCATGCTATGTTAATTCCATCAATATCTTTTGTGTCACAAGGGTAATTTCGAGTTTGGGCATCTTTCGGGGTTTTATGAAAATATCAATTATCTTCCTGTTTCCAACTCGAATGATTTCTAATTTACAAGTTAATAATTGCCTTTTAACTCATTTAAGAGTGTTTTTTATATTATGGAAGGAAAGTGTGAAAATAATGTTCTTGTTTTGGTTATTAAGGGCTTGAATGGCTGCAATTTTTAACGTTAAGCTTTTTTGCTTTTGTTTCTTAAAACCGGTGTGCGTTTGGTCCTTCAGCTTATAAGTTGAATTTTTTTGTTGTTTTGATGTGATAAAATCTGGAAGCTTTAAGTTGGATTTCATGTAGCTTTTTTTCTCAGTTTGAGAAAATCTAGTTCTTTTGCTGAAAAGCTGCAACAAAACAAACCCTGATATAAGTTAGTGAATTTTCTTTTATAAAAAGAATGCTCAATTAGTTTACTGAAGAATAGTTAAGTGTATCATGTAAGTGATTCATCTTTTCGGTGTTGCTTGTGCAGATCATGGAGCGGGTGAGGTGGCTATTTATTGCAACTTTGATAAGCTTGCTTGTTTTATGTGGTGGCAGAGGTGCTGTACCAACTGCCAAGCTTATATATAACGTTCACCAATTCTTTATGTTTTCATATGGTCATATTTTTTGTGCGCGTGGGTGTGCAAGAACATAACTTTGCTAGCTTAAGAGTGAGCTTGTTGTCATTTATAGTTAATTTGATATATAAAGGATATAAAAAAAAATGGCCTTACCTGACGGGTAATTGCCGAATATCAGTGCAATTTAGGGCCTATATTGACCTGTTGGATTTGCAAGTTTTGTTTGTAGGGTTATCTCTGAACATGATTTCCCCCATGGCTTACTCTTGGATATCCCTATTAGTTAATGTCTACGTAGAAATCCTCTTTTGCTCCACAAATCAGTTTCAGCCTTTTCAAACCGTTCAATGAACTCATCATAGAGATCGAGTCGTAAGGAAAGCCATGACTACTAGTTATACCCCTGTCACCAACACACCTTTAGCTCTTAAGCTAGTCACACAAATTGTAACTATCGACCTTTTCGGTATGCACTGAATTTATGGATGTTTAGAATGATGTTCAGGCATGTCTTCCATTTAGTCTAAACATAAATTAGAAGTTCTGAAACACAATTGAACAAGCACTAATATAACTTGAAGGGCCCTCTTTGTGTTGGTATGATTGAGTGGGATTAGTTTATTTGCTTGTTTTTCCTTTGATTTCTTTGCTTTGGGTTCTACCTTATTGTGTAGAGGTGTGGAGCCATTTCTCATTCATTACATTTTAATATGGCAGAGCTAAATGCCAAGCAGAAGGATCATTTGGCTGTTTACAATCACACGCTTGCTATAACATTAGTGGAATATGCTTCGGCAGTAAGTTCTGCATAATGACTGTTTTGGTGGTTTCTACAGGTTTTCTTTTTTGTTTGTTTTCTTTCTCGCTTTTACTAGTGTAGGAAGTAACAATTCAAGTTTTGGAAACACAATTGCTTTCATTAGTCAATGTTGTCTCCGTTATTCTATAAATGATTCCAAAAACCAGCAGAAATGATTTCCGGTAAGTTCCAGAAGGTGAATTTGCAAGGCAACCCCCGTTTTAGCTATACAAACATTTTCATCCAGTGGTTAGCAATTTAAAGGCTTAAACTAGTTTTGATAAACCAAAGTCTTATATGACCCGATGACTGTTTTCATAAACCAATGTTTTCGATTTCTCAATCTTGGCAGCAGATCTTATATAACAATTACTTGCAGGTGTATGTGACAGATTTGACGGAACTATTTTCATGGACGTGCTCAAGATGCGATGGACTGACTAAGGTGTGGTCGCAGCTAACATTAGCTTTCTCATTAGTTGAAAGAGTAGTTCTGAGTGGATGACAATTTATACTTTAGGAGCTTTAAATTTTAATCATTGGTGGTGACGATTTTTATTTGTTGGAGCCAGGGATTTGAAATGTTAGAGCTCGTTGTTGATGTACAGCGCTGCTTACAGGTGCATTTCGTGTTCCTTAAAAGCATATTGAGAAGGGAACAGTCGCTTTTGATTTTGTTTTGTACCAAAATGACATGGCAGTAATAAACTTGAAATGAAACATGTTCAGTCGGCTGTTAGATTTTAAATGATAGCCTACACGGTGCCATGTCATTGTGTTCACCCGTTCTTTACGAGTAACTGCATGCGTAGCATTACCATATAGAAAAATAACATTAAGTTTCCATTTGTAAGAATTGTTTTGTGGGAAGCTGTAGTTGTTTGAGTTCTCCTATGCATCGCTTTATTTATTTTTTTAATCCTGATACATGCATCTCAGGCATTTGTTGGGGTGGCCAAAGATTTAAATGCTATTGTGATTGCTTTTAGAGGTACTCAGGAACACAGGTATCGACATGTCCTGTTGCTTCGTCTTCTAATTGTTTTTAGATATTTTCGCATTTGAATCTTAATACATTTAATGTGTGATACGTCTTTTCAAATCTTCCCTACCTTATGCTCACTTACAAGACAAAATGCCCTCTCCATTTCTCCTTTATCCTTTTTTTTTCTTTTTTTAATTTATCCAAATATTTATTAATAAGTTTGCCTCGAGCCTTCAAATATCTATTTGAGATTTTACTTTTCACTTCTTATATTTTATGATAGCCAATGGCCTCAACAGTTGATGTAATTAATGATTAAAACTTTTATAGCATAATGAACTGGATTGAAGACTTGTACTGGAAGCAGCTTGATTTAGATTATCCTGGTATGCCTAATGCAAAGGCGAGTATCCCAATTATTATTATTATTAGAAATATTTGTGAGATATCAGTTCTGGCGCATTTGGTCTGCGGTGAAAACCATAAGCTAAATATATAATGTTTGTTATTCTTAGGTACATCATGGATTTTATGCTGCTTACCACAATACAACTATCCGTCCTTGCGTCATAAACGCTGTTCAAAGAGCAAAGGAGTATTATGGGGATATCGGTATCATGGTCACGGGACACTCAATGGGAGGAGCTATGGCTTCATTTTGTGCTCTGGATCTCGTGGTAAGTATAAAAAATCATATTTACTTTATTGGGATACCTGTTCATCTATGCTCTGGTACTTTCATAGTTTTGAAATGACTGGAAGCATGATTTGATGAAATCCTCATAACTGTGTGATCATATATGAATTGTGTTGGTTACAATAGAGGATATAAATTTGCTTTTCATGTGCTTGAGCGTATATTTTGTGTTAATTCTTTTTTCTATGATATATATATATATATGTATATGTATAGGGGAGGGATCATGAGAGAAAGATTTTGACAAAAAAAATTTACAAATTTTTAGGCCATTGGATCTGAAGTGATCGCTAGAATATATCCTCTCTCCACTTTCTCTCTCTATTTTTTTGGATATATCCTAGCCATTGATTGCTTTAGATCCAACGGTCTAAAAAGTTTGTAAATTTTTTGGTCAAAATCTTTGTCCCATAATCTGCTCCCATATGTATATACTAGCGTGTAATCTCGTGCGTTGCACGAAGATATATGTAGATTAATTTATGTGATATGAACTAAAATAGATAAAAATTATATATTTTTTATATTACTATAAGTGAAAGATAGTTCGATTAAA
>MKEJ01063032.1:0-10545 GCA_001753735.1 Embelia ribes
TGCATCATTCATTTACGTATGAATTACACTTTTTCCGTATGTCCTGCGATTCTTATGTTAATCGAGGCATCAATATAGGTGTATGTTATAAGTATGCGATGTAAGAACATTTGTGTAGCTTGTTAGTTAGGCATATGACGAAGTATTCATGTTCATAAGCATAACATGATAATAAGTAAGCATACATGTTCATAAGCATTCATATTCATAAGCATTGCAACATATACATTCACGTACATAAGCGAATAAGTTACCAAATTCAAAAGTATAAGTGTAACGTCCCTGAAATTTTGAGTAATTTATTTATTTTTGCATTTAATCATATTATACATCTTATTATAATATTATTATTGCAATTATGACGAGATCGTAGCGGGGTGTTGTTACACAATGGTATGGGTTGTATGAGTAGGTTGAATTATGTGGGCCCAAACCATTTTTTTTCCTTTCTTTTCCATATATGCTTGCCTCATATATACATACCATATCCATACATACACACGCCCTACACCAAGAGGGGAAAAGAGAGTGAGTTTTGAAATTGCTCGTGATTCATCTAGTGGGGACATTCGGAAAAATTATTAAAATTCATATTTGAAATCCTTGCAATGTTGAGAACATTTTTTAGGTAAATTTCTTTTTTCCTCTTGCTCGTTTGTGTTTTCTCTATTTGTGGGCCCTTTGGGATTGTAAAAGTAAAATTCATATAATTGTTCCCTATGATTAGATGATTATTTTAATCTCGAGATTCGTTTAATAGATAATTTCGCAATGTGAAATTGGCAAGATTTGGGGGTTTTAGACGTGGAGCTTTAGGAAGTGTTTTAGTGCACCGTGAGGTACAAGTAACCTACAAAATAATAATATATTAGTGAGTTTGTGTGTGTACCTATTTGTATAATTAGTATGTGGGTTACGTCTTTTTTCTTTTCTTTTTTTTTTTTTGTGATGTGTATATTAATTTTTATGTTTTCTAAATTAATGATATGTTAATGAAAGCATATTTAGGTAAGGATATATATGAAAATTATATTGGTTATATATTTATTCATATTGTGAGCATTAAATATCATATGGTATGATTATGTTAATTTTTTATAAAAATGTGAATGTGGAAAAAAAATTAAAATGTGGATTTTGATATTGATATATTTATCAAAGCAAAAAATGTGGGTTTTGAAAATATAATTTTCAAAAAGTGGGAATGTGGGAATTTTCGAGAATATGGGTTATGCAAGAATTTGTATTGAACCAAACTTATCGATTGAAAAGTGAGTTTTAAAAGTGAAAATTTTAATATAAAATGTGTTAGTTGCATTACACTGCGGGTTGAGTCATTTTGATTTCTTTTCGGGAATGTGTCACTTTTTCATATATGTGAAAAATAAACAGAAGACTCGGCGCCTTACCTTGAAAGTTGGAAAACTTGATCAGAAAGATACTATGATTGCATCAATAATGTTGGCGGATCATAACTTTTGGGTTTACAAAGTAACCCTATAATTTTATAAAATCGTGGGAAACACTAGTCCCATTTTTCAGTGAGTTGTGTATTGTAGGTTTCAGTATGTATATGTATGCGCACGGGTGTATGTGTGATTTGTACTACATTGACATTGCATTGCATACATTTTATTTGTATGGTTTGCATTACACTTGTGGGTAAAGCACAGTATCAGATATACCGTCTTATTTAGTTGTAACATTCCAGAAATTCCAAATAAATTTTTAGCATTTATAATAATATTATTAAAATTTATAATATTATTATTACATTATTGTAGTTGTAACATCAGATATACCGTCTTATATAAAACATAATATCTCAATAATGTAATAGGTAGAATACAACCTAATATCTCACTGCTATTAACCTGTACATATATAAATAATATATATATGTATGAAACAAACGGCTTTTATTCGTAAAGTTAATGCAAATGGAAGGGCCCGCATAAACCAAATCACACTTAGTCATCTTGCCTCTACGGTTATCCATTTGTAACAAAACCTTGGTCATTTAACTATCAAGGCCTACAATACCCTAGTGATATAGCCACCGGATAAAACAAACTTTGGTCATCCAGCTACCGGAGCTCAAAGCAAAACAAAACAAAAAACTCTAATGATCTAACCACTGGAGCTAAAAAAAAACAAAACCCTGGTCATCTAACTACCAAGGCACAACTCAAAACAACATTCTGATCATCTAGCTACCGAGCCAAAACCAAACAAATCCATTTAACTACCAAGATTAGTTTTATGTAGTTATATTATTACCCTTAGCCAATAGTTTTTAAGACCCAAAATCCACCCTTGGACAACAGCTTCACAGGTTTAAACTAAACATAATCACTACAACTTTTATGATTAAGTTACCTGTCATTATATTTCAAAATTTGTGTGTTTTCAATAGTTTTACTATGTAATATGTCAAATTGGGCTCAAATAATGGTCCATTCTAATATTTTCCACATTTTAAAGATTTTATCCAAATCAACAGTTCATTATTTTGGAAATATATCACAATCCATAAATTCAATTGAGCTGAAATTTTCCAGTTCGATAGACATTTCATTTATCTAAAAATTTCATGTTTTGAGAAAATTTCATAAAAATCGTAAAGGTGTCAAAATAGAACCCAAAATTTTCAAATCACACCAGAATTTCAAAAAGACAGATTGATAGTAGCTTGAAATTTTGGTAATATTTCTCAAACCGTAACTCCAATTGAGCTCTAAATTTAGAGTTAGAAAGGTATCTAAATTATTTATAACTTTCATATTTGAGAAAATTTTAATTCAAAATATAGAGGGATGAAATAGTGCTCGAGCTATTCAAATTGCAACAAAATTTCAAAGAGACAGATTGACAGTTACTAAATTTATTGACTATATCTCTCCAAATATAATCCCTTTTAAGCTCAAAATTTACAGTTAGAAAAAAATCTCAATCATCTACAACTTTCAAGTTTCGATGATAATTTAATTTGAACTGTAGATTAACCAAATAAGTAGCTAAAGTAATCGAATCGCATCAGATTTCTAGTTTAAAAAAAAAACTCAACGAGTGAAAACTCCCAAGTTTATCTAACTCTATTTCAATTTTAAAGGTCTCAAATCCAATTTTCATTTGAAAATTTCAATGGTATAGGATATGAACTCTAGAGTATGCCTTTTCTGAAGATCTAAAGGTAGCTCAAAAGGCTCGGAAAAACCACTGGAAGTAGCTATCCGAAAACTCAAATCCTAAATAGAAAAATAGGTGACGAATCGCACAAAAACAAGATCCGAATCAATAAATGAACCTACTAACATAAACTAGATGAATCAAGGAATAACATACAAAAATTTTGTTAAAACCCAATAGGAATACCAACTTCAAAGTGACAATTTGTGCATTCCGAATCCGAAGTTAGTTTCCATCTTGGTTTTTTTCTCTTCCCAGAAAGCTTAGATTTGGCTCCGAAATGAAACTCTCTCCCTTCTCTCCTTTGCTAAGATGTGATTTAGATTTGGCAAAATAGATGGGATCAAATTTTTTTTATAGCCCAATCAACCACCATGCATGCCAAATGGAAAAATATGGAAAAATTACATTTTGGTCCTTAAGGTTTCAAAAACTTTGCAGTTTGGCCCTATAGTTTTANNTTTTAGTTTGACCCTATAGTTTTAAGGCATTATAGTACTTTGCGACTAACTTCACCAAGGAATATAACACAAGACGTTATGGATAACTTGATTACCGAATGCATGTATGTTTCAAGCTCCAGTCCTTAAAAGGCTTATTTTCTACTTCAACTAAAATGTCTTGTGCGTTTGGACCGCTATTTCCTTTATCTGCCAATTGATGAACAAAAGGCAGACGAGATTAGCTAACGATAAGCATTCACTACACTACTTATTGCATGTAAACATCAAATCACACCTTATACTCACATAACACTGAACTTCCACCAAAGGCACATTCTCAAAACACTTGAGGCACACATTCACATAAATTATTATCCCGCATGTACTATTATGTTGGAAAACATACACAAAATTCAGGAACACGTAGTCCGAAACTTTATACATAAATGTTTTAATGGGTGCCTCTCCACACCTTGAGTCTCTTGCGAGATTGAAACAGAACTTGAATGGGAGTCTGTCTCCCACTCTCAAAAGATTTTCACAAATGGTTTCACCTTTCACAAAAAGTGGTCCACATGGCCCATTTATTTTTCACAAATTCGCTTTTCATAAAAATGGCCTGTGTAGCCCAATTTTTCGCAAATTCATATATTTTTTCTTAAAAATGCTTCACTATGTTTACCAAAAAATATTACAAAAAGCACAAAATTTGCCACACAACACAATTTCACATATTTTCACAAAACACATGCCACCCAAAAATTTTCACATACAAATTTAATTCACATTTTTTGCATCGAATATTGGTATCATAATACACCATATGTCACAATTTACACCCAATAACATGCATAGCATACAATAACTACCGTAGGGCATATTGCCCATGTAGTTCCCGTACCTAATATTTTATTCGCAAATTTATAAGTCTTTAATTTAGATTTCTCTCACAAACAACGCTGTTGTGGAAAGGTGTCATCCAAATTCTCGGTTTTCTGGGCTCGAGAGTGGTTTATAACTGAAAAAGATATGTATACAACTCAGTTTCATTCTTCCCGACTATATCAGTCTACTAATTTTAATGTATCAGCCAATTGATTGTTTTGTTTTTGGGAAAAACAGGTGATTTCATCACTTCAATCGAATTTTAATACTTAATTAATTACTTCAAAAGTATCTAAAGGACATATTCTCAAGACAAGGCGTTTTCATACTAAGAAGGGCGAGATTTCACTAAAACATTGGTTCCTCTCATCTATTCTTTGATAAAACAACACAACTTGGCTTGTTTAAAACTTGAAAACTTCAATTGCTTCGAAATTCGGAGGTATGCTCAAAAAAACAGGGTCACTTACCGAAATTTGGTGCAAAAATGCAATAAGATTCGTCTAGAATCCTAGAACATCGTATGCAAGATCCAAATTTTGATCAAAGCTTGATATTTCTCCTTAATTCTCTTTCCCCCTCTATCCCTATAGTTGAGATTTCCATATAATTCTGATGTTTACACACCAAGAATGAGATTTTATATATGCATACATACGCACAAATTGGACAGTTTTTGTATTTTTAAAAACTATCACCGAGTCAATCAGTCGATTGCTTAAGGCAAAAATTCAACAATTTTCAGAGTGTTACAAAAAATATAAAAGAAATCCAAGGGTTCTCCTCTGGGTTTGTTGGGCAATGATTTTTTTTTTTATGGTTAAAAAAATAAAAGAAATGAGAAGTGACGATATTATTAATAGTTGAATAAAAAAAATATGGTTTTATTTAAAAATTAATAATTTAAAAAAAATTACATGTAATTCTATATAAAATAATATTTTTTTAAATAATTTTTTTTATTAATGTTCAAATTAAAATATTATCGATATTATAAAAAAGATATTGTGCATAATTTTTTATTTTTTCACAAGTTTTCTTGTAATAAGAAAGCTTATCAACAGCGTGTTTTCGATACGAGCTTGGAAATTGAATAGCTTCTATATCAAAAATGGTTTCCATAAAATGAGTTTTTTTTTACGTCTATTGAGTTTTCAAGTAACTATAATTTAAAATTTTCACATTTATTGTTCTTAGAATTTTTACGTGCGATCAATTTTGCCCGTAAAATTAATTCTATAACGGATACCCCTACTATTCTACTATTAGCACATCTAGAATACTTAATGTTTAGATTATACCTAGGACTGTTACGTACTGTTTAAGTGTACACTTTCTGTCCTATTATTAAAAAAATATTATATATATTTTTTAAATAATTTTATCCTTATATGTATATAATTTAAAAAAATTAGAGCAATATTTTTCAAATTTTATTATGTATTAATATATACAAAATATATTTTGTACAAAATTTGATATAAAAAAAATATTACTTTATTTTCTATCTCCAATTAAATTTTATAAAATAATGCCACAATTTTTATAAATTATTTAAATTTATAACACTAATTATTTTTAAAAAAATTATTAATAGCAGAGAGACAGCAAAATAAAAACTATACAGAATAAAATCTGTCGACCATGGACTGTATTAAATTAATCTGCAATCATAGTGGTGGATGATGTACTTTTGCATAGGTCTAGGCTTGGGAAGTTATAAGGTTGTTTGGTTTTGTTTTTTCACAACAATTTTTAGTTCCAAATCTACATTTAATCATGCTATGAAATATTTTTAATTTTTTCTTTCAAATTTGATGATTTCGAATTCATACGAGCTAAAATATTAACTGCTCAAACTTGACTTGAGCAAATAAATTTATAATTAAGTTTTAATCGATGTCATGTTCCAAATCAAACTTTGAGCTTGGGCTAGATTAAAAAGAATTATTTAAGCTTGAGCTCAAATTGTATTCGACTGTATATATTGAAATAATTTATGAACCAAAAAATATCCAAGAAAATGATCGTACTTCTCGCGTAATAGAATTGGATGTGTTGAAAAATGATCTAAGTTGATTCTATTTTATGCGTATTTGCGATTCATAATTGGTTTTACAGCTAGAATATCTATTGTGTCGTTTTTTGACTTTTCGTGCTTCAGCCAACATATCGAACATTCTCAAAAATTTTCTGCAGTGGCCATATTTTCTCAAAATTTCTCTATACAAAAAGTTCACTATTTTCAAATAAACATATATCATATATGGACATAGAAATAATGTTTTTTTTAATCAAACAAGTATTATCCTCATGGTTGCATTATTATATATCGCCCCGTCTTTTGTACAAGTTTATAATCGGTACGATTAGTACACATGCTTCACATTTCGCTTATATTTCAGGTCATGTTTTCTCAAATATTTTTCCCATGTTGTTTCTCGTTTCCTATTTTAAACTAACTACAATTGTTTGTATTGTTAAAGGTATGAAAGTTTTGTATTGTTCAGGAACTTTTTTCACGAAATTATTATTTTTTCACAGGTAAATCTATTATAAATTGAGGACAAATTTACTACAATTATTTTTATTTAAAAATAAATTAAAAATATTTGTAGTAAATTATTTTCGATTTGCAGTGTAATTTGCTCCGAAAATACTATAATTCAATCCCTTTACAACATTTTTTTTTTCTTGTATTAAGAGTACTTCCAAAGTAGATGCAAACCTAAAACAATTCTAATGTAGCAAAAAATCTAAAATAATTGTGATCGATGATAAATTTTAATTTTAAAGGGGGAGACACTGAATAGAGAAGTAATAATAACAGTGATCAATTATGTGAGCTAGGACATGTCCTCCTAGTTTAGGGACACTGCCTGATAAGATTTACGCAAGTATCAAATCATAGGAGTGGGAAGCTATGATTAAAACATATATGCACAGCTTTATATCTACATCGGACCAAGGATTGTGATGCTCAGGCTGCAGCTTCTTGATCTAGTCATTTAGATTTAATGATTCTATTTTTGTAATTTATAACTTTTTAAAAATAAAAATATTATAGGAAAAAAATTAGACTATTGAATATAGATCCTATGATCTAGAAAATAATCGCATTGTATTGTTGCTCACTCTAAGTATCATCAATCCTTGGTGCATCTACATGTACTCGTATCCATCAAAACATTAAAATTTGTACATTGCACTATTAAAATTTGATGCAACAATAAATAAATAATTTTTATTGCAAAAATGCAATCTAACATATACAATTATAAAATGTTTTCAAACTTTTTTATTGTTGAGTACTATTTTTGTGGTCTTGAACTTATTCCCATCCATTACCAACACTTTTTTCCCACATCAATATATCAACTAACTCGGAACAAAAAAAGCTATAGCTCAAACATTTACAATATTGCTTGTTGCCATAATAGTAAAATAAAAATAAAAATTGTACCGCCCCTTGCAATTTTCTCATTTATCTAAATTATTGTTTGGACCATGCAAAACTGTTTTCCTAACTTTAACTTTTTGGCGAAAAGCAAAGAAAAGTAGTAAAACATAGACAGCCTTTGATATTTAACCACCGTCCCTCTTTTTCTCTTTTAGTTAATTTTTATATGCAGTTGTCCACTATATACTTTATAATTTTACACATATGCATGTTGTTCTTTTTTCCTTTCCTTTTTTAAAAAATGAACAACTTCTTGTCTAATCATATTCCATATTAATTTTTCGAATGTTTGATTAAAAATTTATCAATATGTCTCAAACATGTAAAGTACATAAAATGTTACTGCAT
Organism: Embelia ribes; assembly: GCA_001753735.1. Lineage (NCBI taxonomy): Eukaryota > Viridiplantae > Streptophyta > Magnoliopsida > Ericales > Primulaceae > Embelia > Embelia ribes. The sequence goes on from MKEJ01063032.1 coordinate 8,326, forward strand.
TATTAGTAGATCTATTTGGATTGGTTATAAATAGTGGAAGTTTCCTAAAGCGTAAAGTTAGAATGAAATGTCTGAACCCAAATCTGTGTTGTGAGAATTTACTCTTCAATTCAACACAATGATGTGAATGCCTAAAAAAACTTGATCAAGTATTCGATCACGAAAAATCTATTTTATAGCTCGATAATGTCATCTAGTGGTTGGCCCAGAATTCATAGGTAGATAGACTGAGTCCACTTGAACTATATAAAAAGTTATCTATATATATATATATATATATTCAGAGAATTCACTTAAAGGTAAAATAAAAAATTTCAATTTTTTTATAGATATCTTGGAGGAATTTTGGGAGTTGGGATGCCGTGGCTCCTCCCTACCTCCCTCCTCTGTCCGCCGATGATGTCATTGAGTCTAACTCTCCATAATGTAAAATTGTAGACTTGTATGGTAATAACACTATATTTTGTTCGAACAACATATAACTGCAAGTTCCTGTTATGGAATATACCCTTTTTTTGATTTTTTTTTTTTTTGATAGTTCGGTATTGGATGAATATACCTCATTCTGTAATGCTTAGGGAGAAGTTTTGTATCAGTTTCAAATTTGTTATATAACTAACTGATAAGTAAGCATTTTTACATACAACAATGCAGGGTCTGAAAACATAAACTCTCTACCGTGCGGTTAATTTAATAGGTATTTTAGGAACTAATGAGATTATATTATCTTACAGCTTTATAGATACTGTGTACTATTATAAATACTATAACTTATCAATTGAAAACACACTTTTATTTTTTCTCTCTACAATAATTATATAATTAAGTACTTTCCTTTTAAGTACATTGTACTTACCTTCATCAGATCCTATTCTTACTAAAGCAACGGAGATTTTGTGGGCAAACTCTTATTCACACTTTCAGGCACAAAAGAGGAGCTCAGGAGATTCACCTATTGCAGAAGAAGCACATATCAGGAGAAGAAGGAGATTTGGATAATCAGAACTCGGCATACATAATTTTTACCTCATAACTGCACTATTCATCTCGAGAATTTTTACCTGAACCCAAATCGGATACTGATTTTTCAACTAACAAAATTATAAAACTTGAGTATATCTGTTCCAATTACAAAACTTGAGTATATCTGTTCCCAAATAATATAAGTCCATTTGGCTGACACATAATTTTAAGTATGAATCAAAAAATAAATTTTCTATAAATCCTGTAAGATATGCACTAATCACCACTATAATGACCGCTCAATTCCGAATCATCGGCCTATATGAATACGTGAATACGTAACAATATATGCAATGAGAAAATTTTGTTAAAGCACATTTACAGGAAAGAGTTCTCTAGCAAGAAAGATTCCGATGAATAATTAAACAATTATACATATTAAATTCTATTTTTATGGCCATATTCCTCGCACTTGCATCTCCTTTTGCACGTTTACCAGACGTGTAGATAAGAGTCGGTTAGCAATGGTCTCAATTACTGTTACGTTGCTTTTGGACAAAAATTTCTACAGATAATTATGAAACCCACCCACTCATATGTCTCTATAAACATACTTGTCAACAAATACAACACATGATTAGCAATTTCTCTATGCTACTTGCGAGCAAAGATGAAATTTTTATGGTCCCTTTTCTGGATACGAGTATCCAATCATCACATGGACATGTTACACTTATCATTTCTTATCATAATAATGTAAGAAAAATAAAGTGTGCCCATCTACATATATGTTGTATTTGGACATTGATATAAATTTAGCGGAACTAAATTAATATGACAAAATAACTCAACTTTCTCCCTAAATTTATTTTTGCATGGATATACTACACAAAATATTCATAATTAGAAGTTAGATCTATGAGTAGTGTTACGAATGGGTCGCTACATGAACGTAGAATTATGTGCAACCACGACAATCATTGAATGATAGCATCAGCAATCAGTGCCGTACTTGTGAGAGGGGTAATGGCATTTACCATTGCAGTGTGACGATCTGAACGGTCTATCATATATATGAGTAAAACGTGAGGGTACAAATATATTACATGCACTCTTAATTGTTGGTTTAGACCGTCACGATTACACGTAGTATGGTATCTGATGAATCAAGGGAGGCTTTAATCCTTTGTCAATAAGAGCTTTTCAAATCTTTTCTCTCTGTTAGTGGATATCAATTTAAAATTATATCCAAATATT
>MKEJ01063033.1:0-11536 GCA_001753735.1 Embelia ribes
TTCTCATGAAAACGAGATCGGAATAAAAATTCATCCACTAAGTATAAACGAGATGAATCTAAAAATCATATATAAAAACAACATAAAGAAATGATAGGAATACTCACATAGAGAATTCCGGATTTGGAGTTATAACACCGTATAGGCAAAATCTCCTCCTGTAAAGCTCACTTCTCTTCTTTGTTGTGATGTAATTTAGGTTGGTGAAATAATAGACGGAATCAATTTTTTTTATATAGATCAAACAACCACCATATACTTATTCCATGCCAAATGGATAAATGGAGAAATTACTTTTTGGTTCTTGGGGTTTTAAAAATTTTGCAGTTTGACCCTATAATTTTAGGGCATTACAATTCCAAAGTTTCATTTTGGCCCCATAGTTTTAGGGTATTATAGTAACCAGGAAGTTGGTCACCGAAACCACCAACAACAATTAACATCAAACGTGGTTACAAAATATATTTAATAAATTTATTTATTTATATTATCTGTAACCAAAATACTTGGTCACCGAAAACATGAACAACAACCAAAATCAAAAGTTAGTTGTAGTATACTTTTGGCCACCACTGATCTGCAACCACGTCGTAACCAAAAAAGCTTTGTTGTGGAATCTTTTTGGCAACCAAATCAGGATCTTCCGAAACAAAAATATTAGTTGCTAAAAGGATAAATTGTTGTAGTAAAGGCTCAACACATTTTATAAACCATAAATTATTATCAAATAATTTACAAGTCCAATATTAATACGAATCTATTGTAAAAATACCATCTAATAATAACTTAATCAATATATATATATCAAATAATAAGTCTGGATTAAATATATTTTAATTATGCAAACTTACTTTTTAAAATTGAAATTATTTTTATTTTCTATTTAGGCCTAGTTTGAGAATGTTGGTTCTTTTTCAAATTCATAACTTTCTTAAAATTTTGGAAATTGATTTTCAAAATAGGTATAATTATAGTGTTTGGTAAATAAATTTTGAAAGTTATTTTGATAAAAAAGTGTAGTATTTGGTAAAATAGTATTGTTGACCGAAGTTTTAATCAAACATATTTTGATGAAGAAAAATGAGCAAAAACAAAGTTTAATTTATACTCATTAGGATATTAATGTTTGAAAAAGTTTGCGTAAAGGTACAAAGTTTATTACAAGCTCAAAAAACAACACAACTTGAAGAAAAACAAGTCTTGAAGAAGTAGAAGCCTAAACGACATATTTCAATGAAAACTATTTGGTAAGATAGTGATATCTCATAGCTCATAAGCCCAATGGTTATTTACAAAATATATCTAGAACGATTAGTCAAATATCTACAAGTTTCATATTTTGGTAAAATTTCAATTCAAAGTGCAAAATGGCTAAAATGAAAAAAAAATAATTCAAGCATTTAAAATTGACACTATTTTGTAAAATTGGAATATCTCTCAGCTCGTAAATCCAATGAAAGTCTATTTTACCTTTCTGGAAAGAGAATTCAATGATCTACAATTTTTGTGCTTTCATGATGACCAAATTCGAAGAAGAACATGGGTAAAAATCTCTCTGAAATTAAGGTGTTAGTTAAAAGTTTCAACAACATAAGAGTTGACCAGTGTTGACGGTGTTGACCGTATATGGTCAGGACGATTAATCGCCTATGGTCAGGGGGTTGACAGTATACGGTCACGTGACCGACTATGGACAAAAGTCCAACAGTCTACAGTCATATATTCAGAGTAATAAATTGTTGATTCATCTTCCATATCTCGACTCAAGCTCAAACATTATAAATAGAGGACTCTACCAACACTTCAAGCCATCACTATGAGTTCTCTCATTTCTCTAAGCAACAAGCAATATTCCAAATATTTAATTTTCATATTTTTCATATATACTTGTAAAATTTTATATTCAAGAGTTTCAATCTTCTTAATTTCTAAGTATAAAAATTCATTCTTAAATTCTTTCTTATACTGCTGAGTTGTGAAAGTATATTTTAATTTGAGGGGGTTGTCTCAAATAGAGTGATCAACACCCGTAAAGCTGATTGGGTTATAATATTTATCTTGGTAATAAAGAAATCTCAAGCAATGCTTGTGAAAGTAGACGTAGGGGATCAACTGGTCTCTAACCAAATCACTATAAAACTCTGTCTGCATCTCTTTCCCTTTAACTCTTTACATTTTAGTTATTTATTTTATCAATATTTTTCCTTAAATTTTTTAAAGGTTATTTTGTCAAAAAAGTTTTAAGTTTTACTTTCGCACAATTCACCCCCTCTTATATTTGCCTATGAGACATGTATTTTTTATTGTAAAAAAATAAAATTAGGTATGTATAGGGAATATAATAAATATAATTGAGATTATTATGGTAATTAATAAAAGAAACAACATAAATAATTTTTCAAAGCACCCCCTAAGCTTGCTTCCAAAAGTACTTTTAAAAAAACAAAAGGAAATTATTAAAAATATATGCTTTATAGTTTGTCAAACACTTAAGACTATAATTTCCAAGAGAAAAAAAAGAGTAGAAGCAACCAGCAAAAAGTATACCCAAATTGCCGCTTAAAATTAATTAAGCGAGCTCAACCTTTAGCGAGCCAAGCCGGTAGTTATTCAGACTCAATTTGTTTATTTAACGAGCTTCATTTCATTGTTCGGCTTCTTTCTTTTATAAATGAATAATTTCAAGCCGAGCTCCTCAAAGAGTCGAGCCCAATTTTATTTAAGAACGACTCGGCTCATTTGCATCACCATGTTTGGACCAAATTTTTACGAAGCCATTTTCTGAATTTTCAGATTGTAATCCTGGTTTATAATTTTTTATGCTAGAGTAACTTAATGTCGTGATAAGGTTATGAAGAGCTTCTTCATGTAATATAAATTATAAGTTACTTTTGAATGAAAATACAAGAAATAATAAAAAAGTATATTGCCGAAGCCTAGCCCTTGAGAGAGTAATACTCGTATAGAATGGGGCCTGAGCTATGCTCATGTTGGAAGCCCAGAAGCAACACAAATGTATCTAATAGGGGGATACAAACTCAATACAACAATTATTTTACTGCAAACTCTAAAAAAATATAAAAAATTACAACATTACTATATTTTAAGAATAAATTATTATAAATTAAAAAAAATACTATATCTATTTTAGATAAAAAAATATTGATAATAATTTGTCCCTAATTTGTAATAATTTATCCTGAAATCACAATAATTCATATATATTGCGATGAAAAAATTTCTTGTATTGAGAGGACTTCCCTAATAGGGAAGAGGGGTTTTAATTATTGGAACCTCCTATCAGCCTTATCAACGAATATCTTGAAAATAAAATGGTCCCTGCATTGAAAAATGATCTAACAGTAATGAAACTCATTAGAGGCTCCATTATTTGGAACATCTTTCATCTGTTTAATATAGCAATTTTTTACATATGAAAATCATGATGACAAGATGTCTACCATATTTTTGAACCTAATTATTAATTCCGCACTTTTTTAGTTTGATAATAAGCCAGTGATCAACGCTTGATTGTGTGCCAAATCAAACATTCGGATATGAAACGGTACGGGTACAAACATTTGCATTTTTACATATCTAGAAGATTATAGCTATTAATTGGGATTTCACGATATGTTTTATAATTGTTGTTGTTAGATTATCGGTCTAATGACACAATTTTGGGTTGACTTAATTTAACCAACTAACAAGAGATCCACAACATTAATGTATTGGCAAAATTTGGAAAAAAAAAAACAAAAACAAAAAAACATGTGACATAGGTATTTGTTTTTAAAATTCAAAAATTTATGTTGAGAAATGACTTCTATTTGCAAAAAACATTCTACAATAGTTAAAGTATTTTTCTCAAAAGGAAAAGTTATTGTTCATCATTTCCATATTAACGAAATATTTTTTTTCCTCCACAATAAAACAAATACTCCAATATATTGGAAAAATATCTTTTTAGAATTTATTATTTTTATATATTAATATTTATGATGTGTAGAAATGAATTTTCAAAAAATTTTGTATGACTTAGTTTTATTTTGTATGAGAAACGAGCTTCTAAAAATTAAGATTTAAAAATAAAATGATAAACACTGGTGTGAATGGTATAAGAGTTTGATTGTAATTGTAGTTTATCTTGCCAATTTTACTTTGTCTTAGTCTTCTATTATCATCCATGAAAAAAAAAATAATATATATTTATTTATTTAACGGAAAGTATGAATTGTGATCGTGATATCAAGTAATTTTTTATGCATTAAATACTAAATATGTACGAGACAAGTCTCTTGCTAGTCCAGCAGTCGAATATACATCCTAGGTTTATATTTGAGTCATGGGCATTATTTATATTTATTGTATCTATGATTGATTGGAGAAAAAGTGAATTGAGGAAAAAGAAGGGAAAGTGATATATACTAAAATTGTATTTATTTTGGAAGGGAGAAAATTTTAAATTATAAAATAATTTAATTTCAGCTATTGGATTTAAATTTTCAATTAACTTCTCCTCTCTTTTTCCTCATAATTAATTTTTATTCCTCCATTCATCTCTCTGCCTAACCCCTCTAACCTTGCCTAATTATTTGCTAAGTATAAAATTAAGAAGTCTAAGTCTTTATTTATGAATAGTGTGACGATAGACATTCCATGGATTTTCAAATATAAAAGCGCATGCTTGTAAATTCAGCTAGGTCTTTTATTAGTCAAATTTTAATATTTCACGTGGTAGGTAAGAATTAGATCTGTCCCTTACTATATGATTAATTATTTGACTGATAATATCACATTATTTGACAGTTCAAAGGTTAGTATTTAGAGTCTTATGCATTTAATCAAGTACTTACCATTAGCTAAACTAAATGAAATTTAGATCCGGTGTATAGTACCAAAAATATAAATTAAAACAGACTCTACTATTATGTTATTGCCAATATTATATATATCAATCATAAGTGGCAGGTGCGCGTAGGGGTAAGGGGCGGTAGATGGAATAAAAATTAAAAATTAATTTTTTATTAGTATTAAAATTGTATGTATATATATAAATAAAAATATATATTCATTTTTAAGTTTGAATAAAAATTTAAAAATGGTACATGTAATTGTGATAGGCGCGCTGCACTTAATCAACTTATTTGAATTATTGCGTACTATTTAAATTCTTTTATTTACCACCTTTGTTTCTTTTTAGCATTTATATTAGTTCTTAAACATGTTGGACTAGTATTATTTTTTAATATATATATGGATTATTGCTTTTTTGTTGGCTTTATAGTTAACAACTTATATAGTTTTATATTTAATATTATTTCAAAAATATTCAAAAAAATTATTTAGTTATATTGTATTTCTCTATCTTAGTATCATTGTACCCTCTGTCCCTAAATAATTGAATATCACGTTTTTTTAGAGGCCATAAAATATAACAATTTACTATTTGGATATAATAAAAATATCAAATTTACATTTTTTAATATACACGCGAGGAGAAATTTGATATTTTTGTTACATCAAAATGTTAAAATGTTGTATTTTAAGGTTTCATAAAAAAACGAGTTATCCAATTATTTGTGGACGGAGGTAATACATTTTTATACTCTCATTCTCTATAAGATAATTTTCTTTTTATTTTGTTTTAAAAAATATATAAATTGATCATATTTATTACTCATTATGATTTATCAAAATTTGGCAATACTATTCTAATATCTTGATAAGGTTTATAATATATTTAAAAATATCATCATGCTTTTGATAAAATCTTTTAACATTTTCTCATTTTTTCATTAAAATGTATATAGGGTTTCAAACTAAATTATGACATAAAATTATACTTTTGATGCATTAGAATGAGCACTAAAATAAATTTAAGATTTTTACATGTTAAAAAAAATTATATTTTTTATATATAAATTTTGTCCCCTTGTTCAAAATTTTGGTTCCGCTTCTGTCAATGATGACAAACTCGTTCTCAACTCTCTCCAATTTTTGCGCAAGAAATTTTCAGATAATATGTTAAGATTAGATTTTTTTTTTTTTTTCGAACGAAAATTAGACAAATGTTAACTATCATTTTTGCTGAAAATTGGCCCCTAAACCACAAATTTCGAATGCTCATATTTATTGCCCACAGAAATGATTGCAAACATCAAATATTAATTAATTTAGACTTTTATTATATTTGCGATATGGGAGTTTATATTTCTTCCCGGCATAATGATGATTATTACTTTATATATGTTTATATATGAAATAAAAATCTTGAAATTTTTGCGTGAATAAATATGTCCTAGCACCAGCATTTGAAAACTATTATATATACATCTTTTTCTATGTTTGGCAGCCAAGTATTTGATTGGTGCTGTTCCTTCCCCGTTCAAAGCACAAACAGCTTGCAAAATAAAAAATTCTAAAACCTAAATTTCGCCACAAAAGATATAAAATAGAATTATATGTGCACAAGGATAGATATGCATCTACGTCACTAAATTTTTTGTGAATAGCAGATGCTTGTATTTTCATAATTTTTTGAATTATGAGACTAATGCTCTCATGCATGTACCATTAGCACGGAAATTTTATATATTATTGGTCTAAGATACAAAATATATAATCAGTCTCATGTATAAATCCGTAACAAATGCACATGCATCTCTCGTTTAATCCAAGATGAATAAAAATTTATATTAAAATTAGAATCTATTCTAAAATGCGATTGTGCGGTGGTTGTCAGAGATAAGCCAAATGAGGAAGAGAATCTGCCAACCATACCAAACCACTAAATCTCATCTCATCTCACGAGACCAAAAATATTTTGATATTCAGTAATTTTGTTTCTGAAAACAAAAAGGGGAAAATAATTCTGAAATTTAGTAAATTAGATCCATAGAAACCCAATCCAATCTAATCTCGAATCAATTTCTTCCACTGATTCACTTTCACACTATATGCCATTTTTTCTCCCACTAAAATGTTTGGTACACAGGAAAGGAACACAGTTGCCACGTAAGCATATCCTGTCCTTTTTTTTCTCTCCCAAATTTGTGTTCCTCAATCTACACACCCACCACCCACCCATTTCAGCCCACCAGATCTTGATATTGATGGGTTTTTTTTTTGTTTAATTAATTTCGTACACACATGTTTCTGTAATATATATATATTTTGAGAAAAATACTCGTATACCTCTGAGATTTAGGATAATGTAATGGATACCCCTATTAATCTTAATCTTACATATAGACCACCTTGTGTTGTGTGTATCTTGCGGATAAGTAGGATATAGACATTTGATAAAACAAACAAACAAAAAAAACTACGCCTCACATTAGAGTCCGTTGATCTATTTTCACATATCAAAGGTTCAATTTCTACTAGAAATTATTATTTTAAAGATAAAATTTTCGCAAGCATAATAGAATTTACTGCAAATAGAACGACAAAAACGACGACGGTTAAAAGAAGAAGCAATATATATATATGATTTATTATTGTTTGTTTGTTCCTTGCCTCTGCCTTCTTAAATAATTATAAATAAACGAACTTATTTTTTGTTGTAGTTTTATAGAGTTTTCATAAGTCATAATCAATATTATACTTTATAGCTTTCTTTAGTAAGACTGAGATTGGATAAGGAACTTTTAAAGCTGGAATGTATTTTCCTTGATTTCGCCATTAATAGAATGGTAATTGTTGGGGACTATCATATCCAATACTAAATTTCAATTACTAATAGAATATTACACATCCGACTTTCATATAAGAAAAGATTTTATATTAATAGAAAAGTCAATCAAGACCATACATTTTTAATAAGATTAGTATGAGCCTTATATTACTTTTTTTGAGTGGTTTTTTATTTATTTGTTGATTGATAATGAATACTAGTGTTTTTTTGTATTGTAGCATCTTCCAATAGTTACACTTGAAAATATGCAAATGCAATTGAGACTGAATTTCTGTTCCAATTAATCTCCTCCAATCCAAACACCCCCAAGGGTCAGTTCTTACTAAATTAAAACCTGCCGGGGCATATATGCAAGTATCCACTACTACGAGTGTTGAATCTCATAATACAGCAGGGATGCAAATGTAATTTATATCATAGTTCATCGTATTATATACATACATATGGTGGAGTAAGTGTAACTAGAATCTTTACCAACCTCCCATTCTCTCTTTGCAGAGCAGAGAGATAAGGAAGGGAGATCCAATCTCACCTTGTTTGAGCTCAATCAACATTGTCATTGAGCCTATACATATACATACATACATATACATATATTTATATATTATATATTGAATCAAGATGGACCGTGCCCGCCGTCTGGCGAACCGGGCGATCCTCCGCCGCCTCCTCTCCGACTCCAAAACCGCCACGTCATCATCTCCGGCCACCTACTCTCCCACAAGGTACGTCTCATCTCTTTCCCCGTACCCATTCCACGGCACAACCCGTAAATCCGATGCCCCCTCAGGGAGAAACTCGTCATTTCGCAACACCACCCAATCCAGGCCAATCTCGGTCCAAGCCCTAAAACCTAGCGACACCTTCCCCCGCCGACACAACTCCGCCTCGCCCGAGGAACAGTCGAAAATGGCTGATTATTGCGGGTTTAAGACGCTGGACGAGCTAATCGATGCCACGGTACCCAAATCGATCCGTTTGGAGAAGATGAGGTTTTCAAAGTTCGATGAGGGGTTCACAGAGAGCCAAATGATGGTACACATGAAGAATCTGGCCAACAAGAACAAGGTGTTCAAGTCGTTTATCGGGATGGGGTACTATAACACCTCGGTCCCGCCCGTGATTTTACGCAACATCATGGAGAATCCCGGGTGGTATACTCAGTACACGCCTTACCAGGCCGAGATCTCGCAGGGCAGGCTCGAGTCATTGTTGAATTACCAGACTATGATTACGGATTTGACGGGTTTGCCCATGTCGAACGCGTCTTTGTTAGACGAGGGAACTGCAGCTGCCGAGGCCATGGCCATGTGTAACAATATCCAAAAGGGTAAGAAAAAGACTTTTATCATCGCGAGTAATTGCCACCCGCAGACGATCGATGTATGCAAGACGAGAGCGGAGGGTTTCGACCTTAACATTGTCGTGGCCAATCTCAAGGACTTCGACTACAAGTCTGGCGATGTTTGCGGGGTGTTGGTTCAGTACCCAGGAACGGAGGGTGAGGTGGTGGACTACGGGGAGTTTATCAAGAACGCACATGCAAAAGGGGTGAAGGTTGTGATGGCTAGCGACCTTCTGGCTCTGACGATGTTGAAGCCACCTGGCGAGTTTGGAGTGGATATTGTCGTGGGGTCCGCTCAGAGATTTGGGGTCCCGATGGGGTACGGAGGCCCTCATGCTGCCTTTTTGGCCACTTCACAGGAGTACAAGAGGATGATGCCTGGGAGGATTATTGGTGTTAGCGTTGATTCTTCGGGCGACGAGGGAGCAACATATCCGGAGGGATAAAGCTACCAGCAATATTTGCACTGCTCAGGTAAATGATTGTTATTAGTTTATCTTGGATTGTTTATTTCTCTTTGCTATTTGGATTGATTTAGTGTCTCCATGGTTCAATTTCCGGTTATCATTTTGTAGATGACTACTTTTTGAACAATTTGAAAGACTGACTGTTAAGAGCTATTTCACATAGTTGTTTGGTGTACATATTTGTTTTCCAAATTGTTTTATATGAAGAAGTACTATCACAGCTCATACAACTATCTGTGGAACCATTTTGAAGTGCAAAATCAGTTGTAAATGATAATTTTGATTGTCGGAAACTTTATCTGGGAAAAAGAAATCCCTTCCAACTATTTTAGGAATGATATTTTCTTGGTATGTTCGGATTTTACTGAAGCGAATGTGACAAGTGGTAAGGATATAATGCATGAAACTTCGAGGATCTTTGAGGATCTTTTGCAGTAAAAAGAAACTTGTATTCCAATGTAGTCATGGACTTTATCGTGCTAGTGTTTGCTAAACGTCCTTCATTAAATTTTATTGGATGGCTATCTTCTTGTCTGTATAGGCATTGCTAGCGAACATGGCTGCTATGTATGCTGTGTACCATGGACCGGAGGGCCTCAAGACCATTGCCCAGAGAGTACACGGCCTTGCTGGCACTTTTGCTACTGGACTGAAGAAGCTCGGGACAGTAGAAGTCTCAGGGCTACCCTTCTTTGATACTGTGAAGGTGAAGTGTGCAGATGCAAAGGCAATTGCAGATGCAGCTTACAAGTGCGAGATCAATTTACGTGTTGTGGATTCAAATACGGTAAGTCTAACGAAGGTTGCTCTCTTTGTGCTGTGATTGTAGGAGCATGAGTTATATTTCAGAATCTTTTTATTCTCAGATCACAGTTGCTTTTGATGAAACAAGCACCTTAGAGGATGTGGACAAGCTATTCAAAGTCTTCGCCGGTGGCAAGCCTGTAAGTGATGTTTATTTTGGTTGAGTTTCAAAGATAGATGTTACCAAAAGGCTATGGAAACTTATTTGGGATTGATATTCTCTTTCTTTTCACAAGTTTTGGGGTGAAAATCCTGTTTTCGAATTTGACAAACAAAATTGTGAATGTTCTTGGAATCTTCCTACTTTTTCATATACTTAAATCACAACTGAAAATCGTGATTTAGTTAATTTTGTTAGCAAAAGACTAAAAAGAGCATGAAACTCGAGTACAAGCAAATGGGGCTTGCATGTTATCTCTCTCCGCAATCTCGGTAATGTTTTAGTGGTTTGTACCACTATAATACCTTTCTGTTGCATATCAGGTGGCGTTTACTGCCGAGTCACTTGCACCTGAGGTTCAGGACCTGATTCCTTCTGGGCTTGTGAGGAAGAGCCCATATCTCACACACCCAATCTTTAACTCGTATGAACTCTCTCTCGCTGTCCCCGTGCCTAAACCGCCGCTATTTCCGCTTTTGAAGCTAATCTGATCCTTCATTTGCATTTTCAGGTTCCATACAGAGCATGAGCTGCTTAGATATATTCATAAACTACAATCAAAAGATCTTTCATTATGCCATAGTATGATTCCTTTGGGTTCTTGTACCATGAAGTTGAACGCAACAACGGAGATGATGCCAGTGACATGGCCTAATTTCAGTGATATCCACCCTTTTGCTCCTACTGAGCAGGCTGAAGGTTATCAGGTAATATATTACAAGTTCCCCTTTATATTTTACTCTGGTTGTTTATGATATTATGCCTAACTAACAAGGATCAGCTTTAATATTTTATATTTCAAATTCTGACATGTGTCTTCCCCAATCAGGAAATGTTTAGGGACTTGGGTGACTTGCTATGTACCATCACCGGATTTGACTCTTTCTCTCTGCAACCCAATGCCGGTGCTTCCGGAGAGTATGCAGGGCTCATGGTTATTCGGGCATATCACAAGGTATGTGAAATAAATTGCACTGAAGTAAAATGCATGATTCAGGAGACTTGTTAATTAAGCAAAGGCAATACACTGCTACTAATTATTGAAAGGGTGAGGGCCGTGC
>MKEJ01063035.1:0-10887 GCA_001753735.1 Embelia ribes
CCCCTTAGGTTAGTTGTGTACAATCTAAATTTATTAATAATTTTTGTTATTCATATTTATTTTATAAACTGTTAATTTACTATTATTTTGAATTATTAATTTTTGCATTTGGTAATATTTAAAGATTGATGTAATTATATACTTTGTATTCAATATGTTTGATAAATTGAATAAGTTTGTGTAAATAAGGTATAATGATACATATAAATTGAATATATTTGTGGAAATAAGGCATAATGTTCGCCATTACAAGTGGCATGTGAAAAAAAAAATTGTCATTACTATTGGTGAACTGTAAAAAAAATATAGTATTCGTCATTAGTAGTGGCGAACAATATACAGTATTTTGGAATGACGAACATAATGAAATGCACCATATTGGTAATTATTTTTGTTGATGTACTAGATGCGCAATTTTGGGGCCCACGTGTCCCAAAATTGCAAAAAAACCCAAATTCATCATCATATTTTTACCGTTACTTATCGAGACTTCAATTTTTATTTACATTATAAATTCAAACAATAACAAATTTGGTGCTCCTAAATTAATTTGAAATGGCAGTTATGGGAAGTTAACATGAATTTTGCCTATAAATATAATGGCAAGGCATTCAGAAAAGCTCTCCACAAATTAACCCAAACATACGTTTCTTTTTAATTAGGAGTAGGAGTAATTTAATTTAACTTAAGCATAGGAGTAGATTAATGTAGTTTCATGTAATCTTTTGTATCGAGCGATCGAGCACATGCTCTCGTTTATTACATTTGTTACTTCACTTTCCATCTGTGTTTTGAGCGATTGATCTTGGTCTCGCTCATTACATTTCTATCCACCAAAATGTTGTAATCGATGATAATATTGAGTAATGGAAATTCTTTTGTTATTCGATTTCTTATTTATTTACAGTTTTTATTATTTTAGTTTTCTCGTCATATTTTATCAAAAAAATCCTAAAAACTAAGGAGTTGAGAACCACAATCCACCTCTGTGAGTTAGCAGAATTTTATTTCGAAATAATTTTATACCCATCGAATGGTGAATTTTGTGAAAAATGGTTAACGCATCTATTCTCATCTCCGCGTGAATATTGAGCAGCAAAGAAAAATTAAAAAAAAATCATGGATAAGATTTGAGATATCACGTAATAAAATTTAATATTACATAAAATTTTAAAAATAAGTTAGATATTTCTGGGTATCAATCAAATGTAACGCACATGGCCAGTACACTATTAATTGAATACGCTATTTCTTTGAATTAGAGTTCTTAAATTGTCATGAAATAGACTTCCTTAAAAGTTTCGACCTTAATTAATTTCCATACACCATTTTTAATTCAAGGAACAAAAATAAAAGAAACTTCAAAGCTGAACTATTGAATATTATTCTAGAAGAATCCCGGGAAATTCACCTGAGCACAAGTTCATTACCGAAAGACGATAATTGTATATACGTATCCTTTTCGAGATACGTATATACGTTGTCGAAAAAATGAAAAAAGATATTACTATTTGGATTAAAAAAAAATGAAAAGATAAGTGCTCCACTATAAAAGACTTGGCTAGCAACTAACACTAAATCACTATCAGAAAACAAACATAGTCTTTCCTCTCTCATGGATTCTCCCTCAATGAATCCCTTCACATTCTCAACATTAGCCATAGCTGTATTTGTTGTGTTCACTACATGTATCATAAAGCTCGTCGCAGAAAAGTTATTATCGAAAAAAGAGAAAAGGGTATACGCTCCTGTCGTGGGAACTATTTTCAATCTCTTATGGAACTTTAATCGTGCCCACGATTACGCGACCGATCTGGCCCGCAAACACAAGACATTCAAGATATGGTTCCCTGCTCACAGTGACACGATGGTGTTTGATCCGATAAATGTTGAGTATATTCTCAAGACTAACTTCTCCAACTACGGCAAGGTAATATGAAAATTAGGTTGAAGCAAATACTACTTATTTAGAGGTCTTCAACTTATTATAAGTTCATTGGTAGTATCTGTTCATTGTTTCTATTTCATGGCTTTCATGGTTTGTATTTGTTTGGTTGCAAGTTCTAATGCTGCTTTTTATGCCAAAACAAATAACAAAACTCACGTTAAAAATTAAACAATCAAATAAATTTCATATTTTTAGAGAAAATAAAATTCATATTTTCAGTTTTTTTTTCCTTCACTTTTTTGAAGAAAAGCTTGTGCCTGCAGCTCGCTTCAATAGTCAGCTTGCAGTCTGTACGCTGCAGGGTTAATTACCAAAATGGTCCACATAGTTTCAACACCCAAATTCTATTTGGTCCCCATAGTTATAATTTGCAACTCTATTATCCCAAAGTTCTAAATATGTTATACTGTTCGTCTATTTTAAGATGAAAAGTTATAATTTACAATGCTATTATCCCAAAGTTTTAAATATGTTATACAATTTGTCTATTTAAAGACGGAAGAAATTTATCATAAATGATAAAAAACAATTATGTGACCTATATTCTTTTTTGATCATTCATGTTGCCAAGTCTAAATTTAATTAGCATGTTAGAATTTTTTATATTAATAGAAAATACTATGAAAGGGACCAAATATGCCATTTCGTTTAAAATTCAAGGACCAAATCTATCATATGTCTAAGACTTAAGGGCTATAAGTGTTTCCTAATGGATGAGGAGAAGATCCTAGATTTAAAATATGTGATACAGTGGTTACTTTTAGTGAAGGAAAGTTATCCTAAATAACGGGAAAAAAAAATCTCTGACCCATGATTTTTATTGATCATTCATGTTTTCCATGTTAATAAATGTAATCAAATTACGGTTCTTATTATTAGAAAAAACTATACAAGGGACCAAATTTCACTTTTTCTAAAACTTTGGACTAAATCGGTCATGTTTCTAAAATTCAGGTGTTATCAGGGTTTCTTAGTGAATAATCATAGCCCTTATTATTAAGGTTTGCTTAATGGTTTATCGAGAAAACTTTAATTCCTCATCTTATTTTCTTTTTATTTATTTATTTTATTGTTTTGCAACATTGCATCTGGATAATCTTTCCGGATAGATGGCTTCTGCCAACCTCATAATTTGAATATGTTTTGGTATTGGAACTAAATCAATTATGACCTCACCTAAAACTAAATTAATTATGACCTCACCTAAAGAATATACTTTTCTCACGCTTGTATTGTTGACTTTTATGTACTTAAAAATGTAACAAATGTTTTAAAATCATATTAACCTTCTAAAAAAGAAAAATTAGTCTTTGTTGGCTGGTAAAGAAATGTTTTCTGTATATTTTCATAATTTACAAGACTCGATCCCTGCGTATATAGTTTCATATAATTCGATCCCCTCAATATTGTTTCGGTGTTTATCGTAACAACTAATCCACATG
Organism: Embelia ribes; assembly: GCA_001753735.1. Lineage (NCBI taxonomy): Eukaryota > Viridiplantae > Streptophyta > Magnoliopsida > Ericales > Primulaceae > Embelia > Embelia ribes. The sequence goes on from MKEJ01063035.1 coordinate 3,391, forward strand.
ATTCCTCGGTTCAATTTTCAGGGATGGTATCACTACAATATTTTATCAGATCTTTTAGGAGACGGTATTTTTACTGTTGATGGAGAAAAGTGGAAGCATCAGAGGAAAGCCTCGAGTCATGAATTCTCCACAAAGATACTTCGAGACTTTAGTAGTGAAGTCTTTAGAGAAAACGGTGTGAAACTTGCTAAAACCATATCTGAATCTCTAGATGCAAATCAATCCGTAGAAGTTCAAGTAAGCTTTATTGTTACTATCCTCTTTTTACGCTAAATTACATTTTGTTATTATTAATGAAAGAAATATTTGGATTGGTAGGTTATTGCACTATTTTGATTTTATTTTTTCTGGAAAATGTCTGCATGAGATGTATATCCATTTTTTGTGGACTTGATTGTTAATATTTGAAAGCGAAAGACTAAAAATTAAGATTTCGTTTTTCTATTTATCCGTTTTCAATTATTTATATCGTAAAAATGAGGGACTCCCCACTTTGTAGTCGCTTAAAATGATTCCAAATTCCACAATTATTCTAGTCTGGTGGCTCCTCAATTTGAATAAATTTCTTTAACAAAAATTTAACTGTCTTAGCTTGTTTGGCTATGACTTTTCAGCCGATCTTAAATATAAGTTTGGAATTTTGAAACGTGTCTCTTTTCCCATCTTAAAAATAAAGAAAAAAAGTCATATATAACCGTACCAACATTAATATTTCATGGCAGAGTAAGATAATACGAATACCAATCAACATTGATTAAATGAAGCAGACTTCCTTATCACTCTAATGTGACAACCTAAGAGGAAAATAATAATATTTAAAATGAACACCATATTTGTTATTTACTTTAGCTGCAAAATTAATCCCTTTTGTGCTCAATCGACAGGAATTGTTCATGAAATCAACGTTGGATACGGTTTTTAAGGTTGTTCTAGGAGTCGACTTGGATAGTATGTATGGGACCAATGAACACACAACTAAATTCACCAACGCTTTCAATGAAGCAAATGAGATTACCGCACACCGTTATGTCGATCTGTTATGGAGAATAAAGCGGTATTTTAACATCGGAACCGAAGCTCGGTTGAAGAAACACATTTCAGTAGTTAACGAGTTTGTGTATAAACTTATCCAAAGCAAGATCGAACAAGTCAACAAATCCCCGCATGAGCCATCACAAGTGAGTTTGAAGTCATATCAAGATTAAATAGCATAGTTACTATTTTCTTTCATTCGTACATGCCTTATAGTATTATGACAGAGCAAAAGTAAAAACTAAAAGAAAAATATCTTTATTAGGACTGCAAAAAAAATAAAATAAAAATTATAATAATAAAATTCAATAAAATTTCAAATATTTTTCTTTCTCAACGAACCAATAACTCCTAGTTACACTATGCTAGACGGTACTTTCTAAAATATTTTTCATTTGTATATAACGCTTATGCAATCCTTCTATTCGTGACCTATTACGATTAATATATATTAGGCTACTATTTAAGTTAATAATAAGCCATTACACAAAAGTTTCAAATAATTGCAAAGCCACCTCTATAGATTCCATATTTATATGTTGGTTAATATTGGTGAAGTAACCTTGAATTGATAATTTCTCAGATCATATAACCATTGAATCTTGGACGCATCTTAATAAAATTATTTCCTCCCACCATAATAATTAATTTTGTGATGTGTCTTTGTGCTTCTAAAATGGCAGATCGCGAAGAAAGGGGACATTTTGTCAAGATTTCTCGAGTCGAACGAGACAGACACAAAGTACTTAAAAGACATAATTCTCAGCTTCGTAGTTGCTGGCAAAGATACCACTGCTAGCACTCTCTCTTGGTTCCTTTACTTGATTTGTAAAAGCCCTCTTATTCAAGAAAAAATAGCAAAAGAGGTGTGGGAAGCAACTAAAATTAAACCGAACTCGAGCTTCCAGGAGTTGGCTAACAGCATTACCGAGGAAGCCCTTGACAAGATGCAATATTTACATGCTGCCCTCAGCGAGACAATGAGACTCTATCCTGCAGTTCCAGCAGTAAGACTATATAGAGACACAATATATATATTTTGCCATAATCATAGTTAGTAATATATGGGACTACAAAATAACATTGAATTCTATTGACAGATACAATAAGATTTTTTTAATTAAAAATATGTTCCAAAAATGCAGTACAAAGTAAAGGCTTAGAACGTGAATCATACAGGATGTGTCAAAACTACGCTTTTTTTTTTTTCATTGACTCCCACATCAATTAGAAGAATGAAAGTTATTTCCAATTAAATGTACATTAGGCTATTCACAGTAGTAGTTCAAGTATTTGGTAACATTGCCACTAATGAATTTTCCAAGTGGAGACGACATTATTAGTAAACGATTTCATATTGAGGTATGGTCACAATATACATATCACTTATTTTTTTATAAACCAATACTAATTTTTTTTTTATATACATATCGGGTGTAGGAGAAGAAGTTGTGCTTTTCAGATGATACACTACCGGATGGATATAGCGTAAGAAAAGGTGAACAACTGATGTATTATCCTTATGCGATGGGGAGGATGAAGTATCTGTGGGGAGACGATGCAGAGGAGTATCGCCCAGAGAGGTGGCTCAACGAAGACGGTTTGTACCAGCAACAGAGTTCTTTCAAGTTCACAGCATTTCAGGTGAAAAATAATATCCAAAAAAAGGAAAAGGAAAATGAAAGTTGTCTTAAGAAGCTAATTTGATTGAAATGGTACCAACTACCAAAGGAAAGACAAAGAAAGCTTGGTTATTGACATTTTTGTTTTTTTTGGAAAAATTGTATGTGATTTAATAATTTCGCATAAGATCTTATTGGTTTTAATTAAACTTAAAATAAACCTTTCTGAAATAATATCGTATTTGACCGGAAAGTTGTGATTTGGACTTTGGATCACTGGGGTTTTTTAATATGTCCACAAAACCCTGGGGTGTAGTTGTAATTCACCAATATTTAGAGGATGGGCGCACATGCTCATATCTTGGTACACTTACACTTCTCTGTCATTCAATCATCTAATTTTTGTCATTTTATCAAAAGGAATATATCTTATGTATCAAAGGAGTCACTTTATGATACAATTGTAACTCACTAAATTTTTTTAATAAAAAATTAAAATTTATTTTTTGGAACAATCAACAACCATGTTAGAAACTTAGAACACAGAATTTTGCAAATTTTTTAAACATGATTATGAGTACATTTATCATCACTCTTTTAATAATTGATAACATGCATGATTATTATATGCAGGCGGGTCCGAGGATTTGCTTAGGAAAAGAGTTTGCTTATCGGCAGATGAAAATATTCTCAGCAGTTCTAATTGGGAGCTTCAAGTTCAAGCTTAGTGAGGAGCAAAAAAGAGTTCATTACAAACTCATGCTAACTCTACATATTGATGGGGGTCTACATCTCCGAGCCTCCAACAGATTAAACCACTAATAAATTCCAATTTAAATAATTAGTTTTACCAGCACCTATATAAATAATATGTCGCTTTAATTATGTGTATATGCTTGTGTGTAAGCTATTTATGTAGTCATCCTTCGATAAATAAGAGTTTTTCGTTTTCATGTGTATCTGATCAGTATCCAATGACAGTCACTTTGATTGTGTTATTGGACCTGCTTATTTGGTACCTTGGGGGTTTTTTTTGTGTGATATTTTGTACAAAAACTGGCAATAAATCACTTGGATAGTTGGATGGCAGTATTATTAGTTGTATGGTAGACTGAGGGTGTGAGCCTCAGAAATTTCTATCTGAATTATAAGTAAATTAAATTTGAAAATTTTCGAGAAGGGTCACTTTGCGCCCTCTGAAAGCATAAGAGACTAACCCACATGGAGTAAAAAAACTTGGCCGCGTACCTGAATATTATGGGTAACCATTGTTTTATGTTATTGTTTTAATATCGATGACACAATACATTGGTTGTGAAAAACTACAAATGGGAAAAAATAATTCTTGAATTTTCATTTCCAAAAATACTATAAAAACTTTTGTTGACTAAACTTCACTACCTACTTTTTTTTCTTTAACAAAAAAGAAAGTTTTTAATTAATACTTCCAACATATATTATAACCAACCTTCCTAGTATAAAACATGACCAATCTTCAATACAAAATTCAAAACCCACTCAAAATTGCCGCATTGTAGGCTTGGGATGAAGACGATGTGCACAATCTTATTTCTATTTTTAGAAAGGCAAAACTGAAAAACACTAGCAGGCATGAATCATGCCCTTCCGTCAAGCTATTGAACATTGGCTATGCTTTCGAGAAATTAATTCATCCACAGTCTTGTACCTGCCACTATTCTTAATCGTTTCGAATTCCTCAACGTTTCAATAGATTTTGGTAAGGTTTCTATAAATTAGTGACAAGTCACGGGCATTGCGCGTTGCGTTTAATTAATATATGAATTTTCTTGATATCTTCAAGCATTCAAAACCATTCCATAAATAAAGGCGCAAGCATCACCGTTGTCATTTCACCCAAGAAAGGAAAAACAAAAGTAAATATGACAAATAAATCAAACATAGTTCAAACACAAACCATAAATCTATGTCAATTTCGGAAAATAAATACGAAAAAATTCTTAAGCCAAAATACGTTAAAAGAGATGTAAAGAATAAACTATGTAAAAGAAAAGAAATTATAATATTAAAAATATTAAAAGAACATAAATTTATTTTGATAATTAAATGAAAGAAGCATCTTGTTTTTTATAATAGTACTCAATAAATTACGAAAAGATATTAAATTTGTTTCTCATTTACTATCCTTTTTTGTTTAGTCCTCCTCTGTTTTTATTTTCTTTAGCAATTAAAAATCATTAGCAAATATATCCATAATGGCTCTTTAATTTTGGGATGACTTCGTCAGTTTGTACTTATTCTATGATGACTTTCTCCGCCATTCTTTCCTTCTTGTTTATTCGATCCACATTTATGATGGATTGGAAAGCCTTTTCAAAATTTTCTTCAACTCTGCTTGTTTATCTTTGTATTTTCTATGCGATGATTAGTGGGATAATTGTTTTAAAATTTTTGGCTTCAATAAAATTAGTGTTGGATACAATTAAATTGTAAATAATTTTAAAAGTCAATTTTAATGGAATAAATGCAAACGGTATGAATTAATCAGGTGAATTGATTAACACGAACAAAATGAACAAATAGTATGAATTTTTACGGTAAGTTGTTTATGATATTTAGGAATAAAAAAATATTAGTCAATCAATGATATGAATCAGTTATTTTTTGTCGTAGCTGGAGCACTAAAAAGTATTAAGTAAAGGTAACAAAATTTTTCGAAAAAGTTTCAACTAATAGAATTATAGTGTAAGGGAATAAAATACAATAATTTATGTATTCTGATACAAGATACCCAATTATTTTTTGTAAGCTTCAGTAGCTACTGTCACATCCCAATTTTCCTAGAACACCTGACCTAAGCCCTGAATCTGCTAGAAGTCTTGGAGGGTGAATATATTTCCTTTTTAGGTAAAAGAGAATGAAAAACATTTATTGGTTTTGAAAATAAAAATCGGGAATCCACACTAACACCGCCACTTGCCAAACTCTCACATTCTATACTGCGCTCACATAAATATATCCATCCGTCAGAGTGCGCATAAAAGAAATACCAACAAGGTAATAATAGTAAACTCTCCATTTACAAAATACAAAATGAGCTACATGCTCCAATACTGATAAGGTATACTACATTTTGTTCTCACCCTTACATGACTCTCACCAATAAGGCAAGAACAGAGTGTAATACCCAACCCTCTCGGGAAAAAAATATATTACGTCTACATAATCCCACTAATGTATAAAATAAATACATTTCACTAATTCTCTAAATAATACAACATGAATGAGGCCGATACATTAAAATAAAATCCAAAATACATATAACAGAAAGAAATATATACAAAAATCAAATCATTCTCAGTGGTACTGCTCACCAGCCTTGGCACATGTAGTATAAATGTCTGCAAATGTAGAAAATGATATGTACGAGTTAGTCTCCAAAATAAGATGATATATGTGATGATGTGCAGTGCCTGTAAGTATAATATCTATGCCACAAAATAATAATAAAATGCAATGCAATGCAATGTCAAGTCAATACAAACCCACAAACGCATACATGTATTCACACATACCCACAAACACTCACAATCCACATCTCACTATAAAATTTGGAACAATTGTCTCTCACTATTTATAAAAACCATAGGACAATCTCGTAGAACCTATGTTATAATCCGTCATCCACTTTTTGCAAGAGTATAGTGAATCCTTGTTCAGATTTTCCGACTTTCATGGTAGGACGCCAAGTCTTCTCTTTGCTTTTGCTCACTATATAAAAAATCGACACGGTCCCGAAATGAAATATAAAATGACTCAACCCACAATGCAATGCAATCTCTGACAAAAAGTATCAATTTCTCACTTTAAAATCCTACTTTTTAATTCAATAGTTGCCTCATTTTGAATTCTCACAAAAACCTACTTTTCTCGCAATTTTCCATGAGTCTCACTTTTTTCACTAATTCTCACTTTTTGAAAATTTCATATTCAAAATTCTACATTTTCACTTTGATAAAATCAATATCAAAACTCACTTTTTAACATATAAATGTCAATGCTAACTATCATAAAATAAATACATCTCAATATGAATTTCATGTAAATCCTACATAAATATACCAAGTCTCTCTATCATGAAATAAATACGTCTCAATATGAATTTCATATAAATCCTACATAATCATACCAATGCTCACTATCATGAAATAAATATGTCTCGATATAAATTTCATATAAATCTCATTCAACATGCTTTTATTTCATTTATATTAATTCTAACACAGAGAAATTTATATAAATATTTCTCACAAAGAAAGCATTTAAATTTACCCTCATCATACAATTAGGGACTTACCTAAACTTACATATATATTCCTATTGTGTAGGCTACTTATACCTCATGGCGTGCTAGTATGCACCTCTATACTCTCGTCAAAATCCCCAAATTCACATCTTTTTGACCTTGAGTTTGATCTATCAAACAATAACAAATCAACATGAATTTATAGACAAAAATAGTCTACTAATCATGGGGAGAAAGAAGCACAACTTTAATCTGACATTCGGACCTAGCACGAAAAGCTAGGCATGGAGAAATGAATAAGATAGGGAGATATACTTACGTCAATATAGAGCTTAGGTATTGGGGAGTTCAAATATATAACTAGTTTTCGGATCTGAGCCTCCGAGCTAGATTATCTCACCCTCAATAGCTCACTCACCCCTACTATTTCGCAACTATCCCTCTCCTATTCTATTTTTGCTCTGAAAATTGGAAAAAATATATCCCACACGCTTAAAATGGTTGAAAAGCAATTTTGGACCCCACTGTTACTGCCATTCAAACAGTATTTTGGGTACC
>MKEJ01063039.1:0-10612 GCA_001753735.1 Embelia ribes
CGGAAAGAGAGTTTAATAATTTCACAAAAAGAAAGGAGTATAGTCATAGTGTTTATTTTTTATTTTCTTGTATGGTATATGATCATAGTGTTCATAACTTCATATCTCATGTAGGATTTTTGAATATTATTTATCTTTTAATAGAGAGAGTTATTTATGTTCAATATTTGGATAAGTTATACTTTGCCCCGTGAGGTTACTGGATATTTCATAATATCCATTGAGATATCGAAAATTACATTTTTTCCCAAATCACAATACAAATTTGATTTATCATCATTTATTTTCTTGTCTTATTAAAATTACAGAAATGCCTTCATATTTTGAGAAAAATATTTCATTCACATGGATAAATATATGATCAATTTTTTAAAAATAAAAAAACTAGAAAATGAGTGATATTTAAAGGGAAATTTTTTTACTAGTCATTTATGCAAACTTGCTTTGCCAAAAAATTATGGGGCAAATTGAAATAAATATATAAATTTCATAGGAAGATAGTATAATTTCAGAAACCACATGGATTAATGATCATTTTCACCATATGAACCACAAATTAAGGTTTTATAAGTATTTTGATTGAGATCCCTCGTTACTTCAATTGATTCTACTCCCCTACTACATATGAAATTGAAGTACAACTTAAAAATTAAGTAATTTAAAAAAAGTTACATTTATGTTTTGAATTCCATTGCCCTACCCACAACAATTTGGTTGGACAATTTCTGAACTCAGACTGTGCATGGCACGGAAAAATCTAGTCCCAAAGAAATTAAACGCGAAAGTACCATTATGCCCCTATAGTATCAACAAGCCAGATTCATGATGATGAACACACCACATGCTTGTGGTAAAAACAGAACAGACAGACAAAATCTCATCATATGCATCACCAGACTCTCTTATCTTGGGCTATCACGTACCTGATTCTGCCACGCTGGCGCCTATCCATCCCTTTGCTTCATAATAATTAACTTTTTTTTTTTTTTTGGAAATTACAATTAACTTTACGCCTATATTTTAATATTTTTTATATTTTAAATTATACCCGTTCAATCTATTAAAGTTCAATTATATAAAATCATAATTATAAATTTAAAAAAATTATCTTAATCTATTGATTAGTATAAGATAATCTTATTAATAAATACTAATATATCCATTTATTTATTTTTAAACAACCAATAAATAGATATAAATCTCCTAATAATTATCTAATCTAATGAGATACTATTGTGATAATAGAAAATAAATATTTTAAATTTGTTCAATTCTATTATTGAAAAATAAAAATATGAATACATATGTTTTTATAAACTCAAATTCGATATCAACTATTCTCTCAATATTTTGAGTTATTCTATAATTTAGTCAAACAATTATGCTAAACAAATATCAAGTAAAACCCAAATGAGTTCAGAAAAGTCACATCCAATTTGAACAAAATAAAATTTCCATAATAGTCATGTATTAATTTGAATTTTTAATAATTTCCACTAGGACCCGTCTTCTAAAAAAAAGATATGTGAACCTCCAATATAGTCTCTAGGACATTCCGTCTCCAGTATTGATTTAAATAAGTCCATTAAAATTCTCAAAATCAACTTTATACTCGCTCTCTTCATTAAAATCCAAGCATAAATATTTGACAAGTGTCATTTTCCCTTCTCTATTACCTCTTTATAGTCTTAATATATTTATATCTCAGATTCATTTAATTACTATTCGACTCCCTAACTGCTTCTCACATAAGATGTGAGAGGTGCATTTTCTAGTATATATATATTTGAGGTAGGACAATTCACCTTTGCTAGATCATATGCATCAAAACCTTTTGAAAAAATACAAAAGTGAAATCTTTAGCAAGCTAGATTCATGGGCAGTAGATTTCTCTGTTCACTCACGTGTGTTTACATTGTCCAAAATTTCAGAAATTTTGTTGTTTCTATTACCTGACTTACTAGTTAGTTGAGTACTATTTATTATCCTCAAGTTTGTAGGTAAACAAACGTATTTATCCTCATAAATATTAATTTGCTTATTAAATGTTTGTATTTTTCACCTGTGAATTAGACACCATATATATTCAAGGGTTGAAATTTTATTAACAATTATAAAAGTTCATGATTTATACTTGAACAATAGATTGTAGCGGGTGCACGACTGTATTGGGACACCGGATTTTTCTTGCTATTTTTGTTGTGTCATTCTTTTATGTTAGTTTATAGACAAGCGGAAAAAACTAATAATGTGCATGAATAAAAAAAATAGCAAAATAACAGATTCACAAAAATCCGGCTACATCCTCAAATGATTCCACCGTAACATTGTTACATGATTACAATGAAATGGTACTCCAATGATTACCACCAAAAATACCGAATTGATCCGAATAGTGCGGAACCATGTAGCATATGAGGGATTTTATCATAGAGAATTTCCCTACGGAGAATGTATTCTTGGATTAATACACCTCATTAGGATATTCAGACCAATCATGGATCAATCGGTCGAAGTCTAGTAGCAAGCTAATTGAGATCGATAGGTCCCCTGATTTCAATGTTATTTTGCTTCTTTCGATTTCGATCATCGCCCGATTTGTTCCTTAGACTCCAATTGTCAACCCCTCGAGTCAATATGCCCTCGAATTTGACCAATCTCCCAACATATATGTCATTATAGCAACTTAGATTTCCATGTTGATGTAATAATATTTCACTCTCAATAAGATACTGTAAACAAATCATGTGATAACATGGCTCGGGGTGATGTGGCACACGACACCAGTCTTGTTAACCAAGCAAACGATACTTACAAGATTGAATAATATATTGAGTAATTGATGGTAAATATTAAGTTTCCATAGTTTTAGAGATATTTAGTTATTGTTTGTAATCTTTGAAATTCTACCGTACACTTATACATGCCATAGCCAATCATACATAGTGGTCGGTGAGCATAAACAATTGTTTTCTCCATTTTCATCTTGTTAGTTCATCTCGTTGCTTGAATTATATATTTTTTAATTCAAATATGGTATCAGAGTTACCGATCAACATCAATACTTCGTTGCTATGACCTCTCCCACGTCCATCCCCACAACCATGATAGTCGGACTCACGCAATCTCCGGTTAGACCCGCTTCAGCCTTGGCCAGCTTGTTGCACAACCTTGGCAATTCTACTATTACCGCCACCACCACTCAAAACAACTTTTCATCCTTTACCATTATTTTCATCTTTGTTCCCTAAATAAATCATTACCACTCCAAAACCAATTCCATCTATCATTACCCTCATTGAAAATCAAACTAATCTACCTATCCCTAATGCTTCTTTCACGCTAAATAATATATTACATGTTCCTTCCATACGAAGAAATTAATTTCTGTAAGCCAATTTAAGCGAAAACAACCATGTTTCCATTGAGTTCTCACCTTCTTCTGTTTTTGGTCAAGGATCTAACAACAGGGACTATCTTAATCTGCAGTTAAATTAAAGACGGTCTCTTCGCTTGGCCAATGGCGAAAGAAGCTCTTGTTGCGCAGTTAGACTCTTCTGCCGTAGTTAATCAATGGCATAGTCGATTAGGACATCTGATTTTTTGGATTATCAAAACAAATAATTTTTCTATTTTATCTACCCATTTTAGATAATAAAAACTATTATATTTGCCATTTTTGTCCAAAAGCCAAGAGCCTTCCCATTCATTTGCTTATTAGAGATTATACAGATTCTTATACTTTTGAATTGATTTATACCGATTTTGGGGACCGCCCTTTTGTGGTTCTAGTACTGGTAACATGTACTAGGTTTTATTGGTGGATGCCTTTAATCATTTGCTTTATCCGATTAAAAATAAATTCAACATCATTATGATTTTGGGGAACTTTCAACAACTAATTGAACGGTTTTTAAATTGCTAGTTTATTTTCGGTATAAAGTGATTTTTTGGGGGAAGGGAGGGGGATATTGTTCATTCAATAAGTTTTTAGAAAATCAAGGAATTAATCACCTGGTTACATGTTCACACACAATCATCAAATTGGAATAGTGGAACGCAAATATCTGCATATTTCTGAACATAATAAATTCTAACTTACAACAACAACGCGTATAATGCGGAAGCGGAAAGATATATAATAAGCCAGTGATTAAAAAAATATCAATTTCAATAAGTAATACAGCTTACTAACAATAGAGTCAATCGATAAAACTGTCAACAACCAAGATACAGATTACTGATAAGTGAATAAGGCAACTAACAGCAATAATGTCAAAAACAGAAGTTTTTAGGTGTTTGTTGGATTTGTTCATCTACACTAATTGAAAAGTAGTGTTGATTTTGTGGAGAAGTTTCAGAATTTTAGAACAGACATTGAAATGGATTTGTATGTATTTTTAATGGATCTTGGAAGGATAAATAAAAAAAGTAAATTTTGTAGCAGATTTTTAAACGGATAATTGCAACGGATTTTCCAACGGATATTTTAATACAGACTTTCCAACGGATAATTTTTAATTAATAAAAAATAAAAATATGTGTGGGGATTTTTAAACTGAAGACAGCAAAGGATTTTGCAACGGAAATTCAGCTATAGATCTTCCAATGGAATAATTTTAATTAATGAAAAAAAATCATTTTTTGTAACGGATGTTTAAATGGATTATAGCAACTGATTTTGCAATGGATTTTCCAATGGATGATTTTTAATTATTAAAAAAATTATATTTGCAATAAATTTATGCGATGGATTTTTTTCTTTGCAAAATTCGTAGTAATTTAGGAAGTGAAACTTTCCCGCCTTATTTAGCAACATAATTTGCAAAGGATTTGGATATGTTTCAAATTTCTATGGGAAAATCCATCGGAAAAAAAATTGTTTACCATCGGAAAAGCCATTGCTATTTGAAACAATTTATTTTTGCATCGCAAACCTCTGTCGCTACTGCAACATTTTTTAGTTGTGTTTGCTCACCAAAAGTTTCACTCCCAAGAATTTTTTGGATGATGCCTTTTTTACCACTAGTTACCATATTAACCTCATGCCCACCATTATTTTAAATTCTCAATATCCATCAAAAAGCTTTTTCTAAAACCATTAGATTATGGGTTGCTCGGTGTATTGGTTGTGCATGTTGGTTATTTTTTAGGCAATATAAAAAAAATATTTACAAAAATGATCCGTCACATGTGTCCTAATCGGTTACGGTCAATCGCATCCCATCTACCATTGTCTTGACCCAAAACCTCGCCACATGTATTTAGCCCGTCACATTGTCTCTGACAATACTCATTTTTCGTTTTAACAATCAAACAACCAATCCGCACTGCAACAGTCACCAATACATTACCATATTTTTGTGAGCGTATCAAAATACAACAAACTCCAAGCTTGATGCTATCCCCATAATACCTCCACCTCGGTTTAGTACAAGCCCACTACTTACGATCCCATCTCCCTTTGACGAGCCATACCTAAATACCCCACCTTGTCCATGTCACCTTCTTCAGCTCAACCATCTTTAACCTGAGTTACACGCTCTCCTAGTCCAGGCTATTTCTTTTGGACCACTTCTCTGAGCTCTAGCTTAAGCGCCTCTCCACCTAGCTCTAGTTCCCTTGGCCCAATGTAGCCCCTACCCGCAACCCATAGCACTACCCAACCACCCCAGTCCACATTCATACTCGACAACACCAATAAATCCATAACTATGTTCTCCACTCGTATTCATGCCATGCAAACATGGGCTCCCAATAACATTTCTACTGCTAAATAATATAATAATGGGATGATCCGGTGGCCTTTACCTCGTACTTTTGTGGCGCAATATACTGAGCAGCAAATTGAACCGACTTACTTTATTGATGCCATTAAACACTCACATTGGCACAAAGTAAATATGTATGTAACATGAAATAGGGGTGAATGGAACTATCGAGCTCTATAAGGCAAGTTTTGTTGGCAAATGATTCCATCAATGTGAGGAAGTTGACTAGTTTACACCTATGCACTTATTGCCAAACTGATAACGATTCAGTTGGTTCTCTCTTTGGCTCTCTCTTTTGGATGTCCCAGTTTCCAGTTGGATGTGTGCAATTCTTCTTGAATGGTCATCTTACCGAAAAAGTCCACATGGAGCAACCTCCCAATTTTTTACATCCAACACTTCCCTATAGTAGTGATTGACTTTATAAGTCGTTATCGCGGTTAAAATAGGCATCCCCGCCATGGTACTTTTGTCTCAGTCAACACCTATACTCTCTTGGATTTCGATAGAGCAAATCTGATTCCTCTCTCTTTATTATACATACGGCTCAGTTTCGCATATATATTCTCATATGCATTGTAATGTTATTATTACAAGTTCATGTGCCAATTCTGTTTTTCAACTTATTAAACAATTACAAGGTACATTAGTCCAAATAGCAAATCAAGAGATGGGTGAATTGGTTTTTCAATAAAAATACTTATTTAAAATATTTCCCCCTCAAATTATTCTTTCAAAAACTTATGAAACAATATTTAACAATAATATAGAAATGCGAAAGATAAAAGTAAAGAGAGAATAACATGATACACAAAATTTTTATACTAGTTTGGTCAAAGATTGATACGATCCCCTACATCTAGTCTCCAAAACTCCCATTGAGTTCCCTTATAATTTTATAAACTAACATTACAAGATGGCTAGTCTTCACGGGTGCTAACCAGACCTTTTACCGAATAGCTTGTATGTGCTATCCAACCTTTACAATGAATAGCTTGTGGGTGCTATCCAACTGTACCAAGTAGACTTGTTGGTGCTACTCAAAATATTTACAAGTAGGCTTGCGGGTGCTACTGAAACCGTAAATGATTAGGCTTGTGAGGGCAACTTAAACTGGTTCTATCTTAAGAGTTTATAAACCACTTCTTTATAAGGTTGGTAGAAACCTTACAAGATTGAGTTTGAATATGAAAATGAAAATTCTCAATGTAACAAAAATCCTCCAAAAAATAATACAATTGAATCATTCAAGAATGTTTTGATCTCACACCAAAGGTTATAGATATGGAGGTTGTTTTGATTTAACCTTTGAGTGAGGAAGATAATGAGAATATATTTTGGAAATGTTGATCTCTTTGGAGTGTATTCTCTTTATTTCTTATTTTTCTTGTTGTTGATCTTGAAAATTGGAGCCATCATTATATAGAAAGGAGCCTTGAAAAGTTTGAAATATGACTATTATGATTTGATTTCTTTCCATCTTTTTGCAGATCTCAAATTTTCGAACGCATCATTTTTGAATTAGTATCAGCTGGCCGGACCGAGGAATGCTCAAGCTGAACTGATAGGTCTTATAACTGGACCTATATATGTCCAATCTTTAACTTTAGTTGGCCGGACCTAAGGGCTCTTCCAGCCGATCCAAGAATGTCCTTAACCAGTTCTACGCCTTAACCAAATTTTCGATGTAGTTTTGAGTTCATTCTTCTCTTGGCCAGTTCTAAGGTCTTTCTGAGCCAATTATATTATTTTTTTATCATTTTTTGAATTCTTTTTGTCCAAACTCTGGTCTTCAAACTCACGTTTTGATTCTCAAAAGTTCTTGGGCTCTTATATCTTCATTTTTGAACTTCAAATCTTCGATTTTAATTGGCTCATTTGATCATTCATCTTCATATCACTTCATTTTGTAATTTTACCATCTATTTTCTCTTATAAACTCAATTTAAAATATTAATCCTCTATGTAGACTTGACCTTTTTTATTCTCTATCTTATTTACTTGTTATCATCAAAATTATTTAAATATATTTTATATAAATCTTGTGGCAAAAATGATAGTATGGAGTGTTATAAGAAGTTGGACATGATGTCCATCAAGAAATAGAAAACATGTCAAAAGTTACTTGAGAACACGAATGGCTTTTGAAATTGTGTTAAGGATTAAATATTAAGACCTTACATATGGATCATATGTGAATTCATTGAGGGGAATGGGGTTAAAACCCATTAAATGATCAAACCTCTGTGATGGTTACCCAACCTAATCATACTGGATGTCCCATGGCACTAGGTTGAATAGAACAACCAAATTGTAGGAGAAGATCTCCCAAATCACTCAAAAATTTTGTTCCCTACCCATTCATAAGATGAATGGGTAATAACATTAAGGATAAGCTTCACTTTCAATGATCCTTATATCTTATCTTCACGATTGGGATATACGAGAATACTCTTAATAGGAGATCACCTATATCAAGTGTGAAATGACCGATTTTATGAGAATGAGTTTAAGGCTAGTTCTCTTGAACATTCAATAAGAATTACCAAGGCATGTCTCAGATCAAAATGAACACAACAAAAGGACCAATTAATGGCATAGAAAATACATGGTATGATTATTATTTTCTTGATATACACAAAATATCGAGCATATCAAAACATCCATCGGTTGGCAAGTATAACCGATAATATTTCATTGCAAAAGGTTCAAAGCCACAAGCTATATTTCCCGATGCAACAAGTTTCTGCGGTACTCCAAATCATTTAAATTCACACTACATTTTAGTCATTTTATTAATGTGAGGGACTGTTGAAATTTATTGAATTCCTTATTTTGGGCAGTATTTTTGTCCAATATAAAGTATGTACAAATCATTTACAAGCCGAAAATGTTAAGTGGTATGAATGAAATTTGGCCAGAAAGTGGCACTTATTGTAAAAAGAAAGTTGGGAACATAACAAATGCACGATATCATTTATTCTGCCGGTTCGGCACGGTTCATACACATATGCA
Source organism: Embelia ribes (assembly GCA_001753735.1). Lineage (NCBI taxonomy): Eukaryota > Viridiplantae > Streptophyta > Magnoliopsida > Ericales > Primulaceae > Embelia > Embelia ribes. The sequence continues at coordinate 8,787 of MKEJ01063039.1, forward strand.
GTAGATAATAGCCACGGCCTGTGCTTGTGTACATCTGTAGGGCTTAGACCGCGTGGCTTGTTTGTGCATGAGTATAAAAGTGGGCCATTTGGCAACTTTTACCTTGCTGTGAAGTAAGCCCTGGTGCTTAAAAAAGCTTAACATGTGCGTAATAGTGCCGTGTCTAGAAAGGAAATAATAAACAAATTTATTTATGTTTTCATTTTCCTTTTGGCCACAGATTCAATTATTATAGCGAAAAGCAATAATGTTTCAGAATTAGTGCTACTTGTACCATAAGTTGTGATCCTTTGCACTTGCAACCTCTCATTTGAAATAGTGGATATACGGAAAAGGTGTCTTAGGATCTATATAAAGTCCATCACCCCAACCATTTTTAAGCAGAAATATTTGTAGAGAAAATTTAAATTATGTATAAATCTGAATATATTTTATATATTCACTACACCCATCATAGTTTCAAATAGATATAGTGCATTAAATTTTTTTACATATGCATATAGACACATGATAGTACCTTACTGTGAAAGGTCTGACAGTATAACAATAACAACCCCCAGGTCATTATAGATGGGTACTTGAATGGTGGCTTACTTCCAAATACAGGAACAAGCATTATATCTTGAGACTTCTTTGCCTATCGTAGGACAGAAGCAAAAACGACAGACAAATAAAATTTAAAAGGATATGGTGAAACTATGAAATCGTCCAAAATTTCTATTTGATTTTTTTTTTAATTCTTATTTGCAATTAATTTCAAATTCAACAAAACTAGAGTTTTTGGCAACATTGTTAACTACATAGCCATTTGGCCTACAAAAATCCTAAATGGCACAAAAACAAGTGCAAACCACACAAAATAGGATAATGAAAAGAGTGTTTTTGAAGGTAATATAAAATATAAATCACCTCAATGCATCTTCAATTTGGTAATTAGTACTCAATTCCTGCGTTGGTGAAATTGTGTTTTCCGCGTAACCTTTAAACTTTTATAATATTATGAAATTATGATTGAAGCTTTTACCGAGAACGGTAGCTGAGTTTTAAATCTAATATGGCGAAGTTTCAGGCTAAGCCGCTAATATGGGGTAAAAGAATATTGTGCTCCGTAACTATTAATATATTTACGTACTCTGATTGGTTTATGATGAATGGTGTCATCACTAGTTCAGAAAACACTTTTAAAATCGGTTAAAATAATTAACCTTCAAAATTAGTTTTCGAACCGATATTGAAACATGGGATGTTGAATGTAAGAATTTTCAATATGGGATGTTGAATGTAAGAATTTTCAATATTGGTTCAAATACCGATTTTGAAAATTAACAATCAACATCGGTTCTTGCTTATAACCGATGTTAAAAGTAACACTTTCAACATCGGTTGTAGTTATAACCGATGTTAAAAAGGAACACTTTCAATATCAGTTTTGGTCATAACCGATGTTAAAAGTTTTACTTTTAACATCGTTTTTTATAATAACTGATGTTGAAATAGCACTTTCAATATCGGTTTTAGTCATAACCAATGTTGAAAGTATATATATATATATTTTTAAAATCTGGTTTACACCAGTTACAATCCTTTCCCTATTTCACTTATACATTCAATAGAAGTCCAGTAAACAGAATGTAAATAATCTAAACGAAAAAATAAAAAAACTGTAATAATGTATAATAAAGAAACTATATATATATGAGTAAATAATCACAAATTAGTAAACTAAAGAAAGAATGTTGTCCAATATTTTAATGTCCTTAATGTCCCCTTCAAAGAATGAATCCGGAGTGTTTAAAATTTGTACGTTCAATTAACATAAGATAAAT
>MKEJ01063040.1:0-10375 GCA_001753735.1 Embelia ribes
GTATGTGATTTTATTGATGTTAAATGTGTATTTTATGTTATACATTATAATCTATTAAGTTAAATAATTAATTGTGAATTTCAAGTTCTTCAAGTTTTTCACGGGTTCTCCTATTCTTCAAGTTCTTCAAATCCTTCACAAGTTCCTCAAGTTCTTTAAGATTTTTACGGATTCTTCAAATTCTTCAAGTCCTTCACATTTTTCACATTCTCCAAGTTATTCAAATTCTTTACTTTTATGCATTGTTTGCAATTTTCTTCACATTTTATGCTTTGTTTCCAACATTTTATTGCAGCTGACGATGATATATCATTTATTGTTCAACATATTTGAATAATATAAATATGCAAGTTTGATTCATACTCATTCCGTTTTCAACAAATAGGTTCATTTAACTTTTTATGCAATTTAAGATTTTTTTTGATAAATATAGTCAAAATATTATGCGGCAAATTCTTTTAATAATATGCCATTATTGGAAATAAGAAAATTTGTACTTATATATTAAGAAAACTTGCATTAGATGAGGGCATGTTACTAAATATTTGTTTGTACTGATTTTAAATAAGAAAATTAGATTATAATTTGGGTTGAACAAAAATAAAAGTGTGTTATATCAAGTAAAGACAGTGGGAGCATGTGAAAAATCAAATAAATTGTGACTTTCTTTCCTTATTTTTATTTTTGAAATTAGTAATTAGAAAATATTAGAGAAAACACGTCATATATTCAGAAAAAATATTTTATTTATATTTGTCATCGTTAGCTGCACTTGAAAAAAAAAATTAATATGAAAAAAATTAAAAATAATGAATAACTTGACTAACGCAAAGAACTTGAAAAACATGAGAAATTTGAAGAAATTGAACAACTCGAAGAACTTGAAGAATGTGAAGAACTGTTCTTCACATTTCTTCACGATTTATTTATTATTTTATCACTAATATTCAACTTTAATATTGGATAATAATTGATAAATAATGGTTATAATTTAATAGATATATTGTATTATTGCTATAATCTATTTAAATATATTTTTTTATAAATTTTATATCAATAAATTAATAAATCGCATACTATTTCTAAAGAGAAAGATAGACAGATAGAGAAATACGTGAAAAAAATGTGGAAAAAAAAATGGAGGATACTTTAGATATTTATAACCCTCGAAAATAATAATTTTTGCAAATTCTTGCAAATACCGGCAATATAAGAGTCATTTTATTAAATTTGCCGATACACTCTCCCCTGCAAATTATTTCAGACGACTCTCTCTCTCCATCTCTCTGTGTGAGGAAATCCGTTCACTGAGCCATGGGAGTCTCATTCAAAATCTCCAAAACCGGCCAAAGGTTTATACCTAAAACCACACGCAAAGACGATGAAGAAGAAGACGACGACGAAAACACCAAACCCCATGAACCCTCGAAGCTCGATTCTGCTCCTAAACACCAAGTATGCCAAAAAATAAATGTTGAATTATCCATTTCTATAATTTAATTAATTTTGCCCGTTTGATGATATTCATGTCGATTTTAATGCTAATTGTGAATACTGGTAATTTATTTGAAGTTATACTAATTTTTTTGAAGAAATTGTATTTTAGGTTTAATCCTTTTTGTTTTTTATTCTCCATGTTGATTTTAATGCTAATCGTGAAGCTTGTTTTAAAATCTAATTTTGCTCATGCGATTTATTAATTGTCGTTTCAGGCATTCTTCTTCTTTTTTGGGCGAAGAATTTGTATTTTAGGTTAATGCTCTTTTTCTTTAATCCCAATGTTGATTTGAATGCTAACTGTGAATGATTGTTTTAAATCTAAAATTGTTTTTAAATCTAAAATTGAGTGTAATATTCCATGAATGCATGCCTCAAGGCATTCCCATTCCTGAAAATTGAATCCTATATCTCAAAACCATATTTACTAAATTTAAAAATATTATTGGGGATGAATAACGGTCCCCTACTTCAAGGTGTCACTGCAAACCAACCCCTTTTTTTGGGGATTAAATAGTATTAGATATACTATTTTGAGTATCTCTTACATTTATCCCTAAATTTCAGGATAGATTCACCTGTAGGGTGACTTGTGGGAGTGCCCTTGTATTTCTTTCTAAAGATTCACTTTGAATACTTGCCATTTTCTAGTGAAGTTTGGGTAATTTGTTTAATATTGTGATTGGTTGCAATTTTGAAGTAAGAGTTAGCTTTGGAGTTTGAAAGTAGAATTGATTCTATTTTCTAAGTCGAATAATTGTTTGCATTTTTTTCCTGTCTTAAGATGCAGGTTAATGTCCCAAACATGGATGCAGAAGGTGCGGCATTTGTCTTTTCATATATTTTGTCCAAATGTTAAGATTTTACTAATCCATTCTTTTGAAAATGGTTCATCTTTCTGATGTTGCAGAGCTTGAAGTTTCGTTCACATTGAACTTGTTTCCAGATGGCTATTCTATTGGAAGACCCTCAGAGGTAAGTTCTATAGAAGTATAATTTATTCTGTTCGTGACAATCAATTGAATGTTGGAGTTTTGTTCTCTTCTTATTTGTATTTGTTGGTTCTAATCCCTTGTGATTTATGGATTCTCAGAATCAGCTTTCGTACCAGGCAATGCTGCATGATCCGCCGAAGTTTCTACATCCTTATGACAGAACATCCGAAAATCTATTCTCTGTGAGGACCTACTCTCTCTCTCTCACTCTAGTTTCTAGACAGTTAAGTGTAGAATTCATTCCTAGCGTCATGGTAGTGCATATCCCTTCTCGTCCTCTTTTCTGGATATTTATTTTAGTTGTACAAGGAATGCATGATTGGTACTAGTTCATTAAAAGTTGAATATGGTATCAGGGTTCATTTTCTTCTTGTTGTGCTTGGAGAAATTGCATAAAAACATTCATTTATATTCCAGAATGATATTATTGGCGGCTTACCAACATGAAAGGGAAACTACTTTGTGCACTACCTGTTCTGTGATAATTAGATTTTTATTGTTAATCTGACTTTGGATCGCCCATGTTTTAAAGGCGATTGAGTGCGGACGAGTGCCAGGGGATATTCTTGATGATATACCTTGCAAGTATGTAAATGGGACACTGCTCTGTGAGGTAAGCTCTCCGAATTTAAGACTCGTTTTCTTTCATCCAAAAGCGAACATCTTTTCTTCCTCATGAAATGCATTAGATGAGGCATATAAATGCATGCATGTCCACACGTGGGCGAAGCTGCTGATTAGTAAGAGTTATATTTTTTAATATGTGAAATGATAAAGCAGCTGAGGCAGAGAGTTCTAGGAATGGGTACACTTCACACTATTTAAATTACTTACTCCTACTGGGTAATTTCTGATGGAACGCCTTGTAATGTACCCCTCCAGTACCCATTGGTTGGTGAAGTAAGATCTTGCAGCACATGTATTTTTTTTCCATGTAATTTTTTTGCCCCAATCGGTATCAATATCATACTCTTTTTATAACTTGTTTATAAATTTTTTTACAAGTGATAGAAGCTATATCATGCCGTAATCACTAATCAGAATATTGAAAAATCTGGCATGTTACTGAAAAAAGGTCAATTGAACTATATTGTGTTATTACAGTATTTTCAAATGTCTTAAACGATTGTGTAGATATGTGTTTGTGCTTTGGAGACAATTTATGTAGCTGGCTTATTCAAGATGTTTGAATTGCAATAGGTACGAGATTATCGTAATTGTTCTTCTGGAGTGGGGTCTGCAGCTTCCTCTCATGATGTTTTTCCTATTACAAACAAAGTTCGCCTTAGGATGTCATTAGAGAACGTAGTTAAAGATATTCCGCTTATATCTGATAACACTTGGACATATGGTGATCTGATGGTAAGTATTATTTTCTTTACTCATGCTTTCTATTGCTTACATGGAGGCTGTTAGTGTATGTACTTGACTTTTTTTTTTGTAGGAAGTGGAGTCTCGGATACTGAAAATGTTGCAACCACAACTTTGTCTAGATCCGTCCCCTAAGTTAGATAGACTTTGTGAAAACCCAGTTCCGAAAAAGGTAATTAACTAAAATTTGTTTCAATAGCTTTCGCTTGAAGAATGGATTGATTGAGATCTGATCGTTGTGGAACTCTATTTGCAGCTAAATTTGGATGTACGTGGCCTTAGGAAAAGACGTAGGGAGATGCCGGAAGTTTTTGTGACGTCTAACAATAAAATTCATGGGAAGAAGGTGTCCATTGATAGAGTGCTGGAAAGCTCAAGCTGTAGAGTGGGAGACGTGGGACCCATTTCCGGGAATCTAATGCCTCACCATATCCTTGAAAATGCACAGGATAGGGGTTCTAATAATGCTGTGGTGCAGAGAGCTCCAAGTTTCACATCAGGTGCTCCTCCCTCCTCACTGCCCTTTGTGTCCCAGCCATCTAAATATCCGACAGGTGCTCCAACAATGATGCGAAGCAGCGGGGCTATATCAAATGTTCCAGGAGTTTCTCTTAGTGGGCAGGATATGATAATGTCTTATACAGAGAATGCGAACTCGGGTGTTTCTTCTTCTGTTCATGCTAGAAGAGATAATCAAGATGACCCCCCATCAACACCATCGAGTTTAAATAAGAGAGGGAGGCTTACATCTTTGGGTCCCGATGGCAATCACCAGCAGCATATGGGGACACCTATGGACAGCTTACAAGGTTCAGATTTGCACTGGAAAAACACATTGTTGCATCAGCCGCAATTTGTTGGTAGAGGGTTTCAGTTCCCGAATAATGGCATGCAGAAGTTTCCTCAGCAGATTTATGAAGGGGGTTTGAATCAAGAGGCCGGGCCAACGACACAGTTTGTTGCTGCAGGACAGCAGGGGATGAGATTTCCAAAGGAAGAGCCAGTTGAGACTGACAAGTCTGAAGGTTATCAAAACCGAAATGATTTGCAGATGATGGAAGCAGATAGGAATAGGATGCAACAGAGATTACCACCTCAGCATGCATTGATGAGATCGAATTTCTCTCAGCCCCCTTGGAATAGTTTTGGTCAGCCCATTGATAACAATATGAGGAAGGAGGACCAGCTCCAGAAAAGGAAATCAGGGCAAAGTCCTCGTGTTTCTGCTGGGGGGTTAACTCAGTCTCCCTTGTCATCAAAATCGGGAGAATTTTCTAGTGGTTCTGTTGGACCCCAGTTTGGGCCAGTTATAACATCTGGCATTGGTTCATCACATAAAGATAAATCCGCAGTTAGTTCAGTTCCTGCTGTTGCTGGCGCAACTTCTTTGACTTCAAGTGCTAATGATAATTCCATGCAACGGCAACAACAGGTACAGTTTGCTGCCAAGCGTAGAACAAACTCACTCCCGAAGACATCTACAATGAGTGGAGTCGGATCTCCAGCCAGCGTTAATAACATGAGTGTCCCTTTAAATGCAAGCAGTCCTGCAGATGAGATGCTAGCTCAGGTTGATTCAACGATGCTCCACAGATTCTCCAAGGTTGAACTGGTGGCTGCCAGGTATATAAGCAACTCAAGTTACCACGATATCTTAGAATTTCGCTTTTTCTATCATTATTTTAGAATGCAAATTACCCGAACCAACCATTATTCTGGCTTGTCTATTTTGCTTCATGTGCCCTGATTTTTGTGTAGGCTCGGTTCTTTTTAGCTGAGCCTACTACAACCCTGGCATTCGTGAATTGTTCTTCATATGAACTTTGCTTCTTAAAAGTTAGGTTTCATTGCCAATATTGTTACAAGTTTTATTGCATATACACAAGAGACAATCTTAAATAATCAAGGTTTTTATAACATGCATGGACATACAATGCAAGCTAATACTAAGATTCACACTCAAATAAGTTTGCTTAAGAATGTAATTAAAATTGAAGAGCTTATAATTCTTGTTGTGTCTTTAGATTTCTCCCGTGAGAGCTTCTTTCTACACTATGTTGTAAGAACTATTCTTTAGTTGTTGCATCACGATATGTTAGTTACTATTTATAAATATCAAATAAACCGAAATCCTTTACTAGCTGGGTTAGGAGATGCCCAGTGTTGGCTTATTAACGTAACGAGCCAATATCTTCTGTTCAGGAACTGACCCTGAATTTTTGGTTAAAGGCTTGATTTATTTGCCTCCCAACTTATTTTAGCATAGTTAATGAACTAATGTTGCTATATGTCCTGGTGTGGCCCTTAAGGAAATTTTCTTTCAATACACGAATATGTAGTCTTTTAAGGGAATTTATTTGGTGCTCTCTTTTGCCGTCTTTCTAGCTTGTTTGGAGAACATTAAGTTTTGAATTTAGTAGATGCTCCCTTTGACTAACTTACCAATTTTCGAAATCAAAGCACCGTAACTGGTAAATAGAAGGGTGTTATTCTTGCCATACCCTTCTTCAGTATGGCTAATAGAGTGGTGTCATCTGGCGATGCATAGTCAAATGGTGTCGTTTTCCATCCTCGTCCTCTCGATACGTATGCTTGTTATCACACGTAGCTGTTGTCGTTTCATGCACTTAGTAGCTTTTTCTTTCAGGCATCAAATCAATTGCAGAAAGAATAAGATGGATGAGAAACCAATCAAGAAGCCTTCCATATATCTTTCTCAAGATATAATGGTTCGTCTCTCTGAGGAGTCTAATGGTGAGAATTTCAGTGATGAATCAGAGATCAAGGAATTGGCAAAATCGCTTGTTGGTGGCAGCGTGAATGCTTGCAAGATTAGGGTTTTAACTTTTGTTCAGAATGAGCGAATCATGCAAGGTATGTGAGATTGTTACATGTCTTGGAGTTAGGAACCTTACGGATCTTGTACTCTAAACATCTAAATTTAATTTGTCAGGAAATGGGTTTGCTCTTGTTCCCAAGTCGCATATTAGAATGATCTTGTCTGCCAATACAAGTGATGGAACTATTGCAATGCATTATGGAGATATGTTAGAGAGTGAGTCTTTAATCGCAGAGGAGAATCTTCCTACATTGCCTAATGCTGTGAGTTCCTAGTGCACATCTGTAAATTTCTTGCAATGCATATTGTGGACCAGAATTGTATTCAGTTATTTGTATCTTAACGGATTAACATCTCCAGGAGATGTAATTAGGTCTTCTGTGCGTCAATTATTTTCTTTTTTAGAGGTGAAAATTTGTGAACTTACATTGACGTGTTTTATTGCAAATTTGTAATTGTGTGTACTTCACAATTGTATTACTTTTGTCTTATGCATTTATTCTTCCTGTAACAGCATCTTGCGGATTTGCTTGCGGCACAGTTATCTTCATTGGTAAGTTCATTCAAATTGTTGTTTTATATTTATAGTTCAAGTTGCTGCCTTTATTTTGCATAACTGGACTGAGACAATCTGATTATGAAGATGGCTCGTGAAGGATATGAGTTTGAAGATAAAATCCATCCAAAACCAATCCGTGTGAATCATGCTCAGCAGAATGCCTCTGGCATGCCTCAGACTAATGCAGGAATGGAGATTCAACAATATTCTGATGCAGTTTCAGGCCAGCAGCAATGTAATGAAGTTGCAAGGCCAACCAATAGCGGAAATCAACCTCTAACCCCGAACCAGAATGTAAATAGCCCAAGGATGCTGCCACCTCAAAACCCTCATGCCTTGCAGATATCTCAAGGGTTCTTTCCCAGTGGGTCGGGACCTGCTAGGCCTCAACAAAATGAACCTCACTCATCATTACAACAGCAGCCTAGTCAATTACAAAGATCACCAGTTATGCTTCCGCCAAATCAACTCCCTCAAGTGAGTGCACTAGGGCAAAACTCAAATGCGCTCTTGGGTAGTAATCAAATGCTTTACAAACCCTCTCACCTTCAGTATCAGCTGATGCAGCAGCAACAGCAGCAGCCACCAAGGAAAATGATGATGGGTATGGGGGGGAACATTGTTAATAATGTGACTGGGCTTGGAGGACTGGGTAATGTGATTGGTATGGGGGGGCCAAGGGGGATCAGGGCCCCAACAATTTCGGGCCCAATGGGCCCTATCTCTGGCATGGGCCAGAATCCAATGAATATAAGTGCGACCTCAAATATTAGCAATGCAATAAGCCAGCAAATACGTCAGTTGAATCCTCAGACTCTCATGGCTGCAAGGCTAAGGATGGCAAACAGAGGTATGATGGGAGGCGGAGCTCAATCAAGTTTAGGTGGCATTGCTGGAGCCAGACAGATGCATCCTGGTTCATCGGGGCTTCCAATGTTGGGCCATTCTCTTAATAGGGATATTAACCTAGTGCAGAGATCTGCAATGGGAACCATGGCCCCACCTAAGTTCATTCCAGGGATGAACATTTATACAAATCCACAACTCCAACAACAGCAGCAGCAGCAGCAACAAATGCAGCTGCAATCACAGCAGATTCAACAACACCAACAATTTCAGCAACACCAGTTACAACAGCAGCAGGATGCGTCATCACCTTTACAAGCAGTTGTCTCACCACCGCAGGTGTGCATGTTACTATTTTCATTTTGGCTTTGGAATAAAAAATGTTGATCTGTTCTCACTGAAATGAACCAAAAAGTTCCCGTTTCAAGAATAGGTGACTGATAGCTCACGCCTTGGCTACTTTCGCCAAAACTTGGCAAAAAACCATCAATCATCCAAGCCTTAAAATCCAAATGATTGGCAAACAACCATACAAATTTATATATAATGAATCAATGAGGGCCTTTTGTTGTTTTCAGAATTTTCAGTTTCGCAGTTCTTGTTTTTACTTGTTTCCGGACTGAAAGTTGTTAGGATAATTCTCTGGACTTTTCTGGGAAACCTATCTGCTAACCGGTTTTTTTATGGTGTATTTTTTCAAACAACATAACATTTTCTCGAAATGTCATCAAAAGTACCCTTAGTTGTGAAGACGCATATTTCTTTAATTGCAACTTATACCAAAACTAGATTTTATATACTTTGGGTTACTTTTTTGAGACGTTTATGCGGAAGACGAATTTCTGATTGTTACCGTTTGGTATTGTACAGCAGCTGAGCCAACAATCCCAACAGCAGCAGCAACAGCAGCAACAAGCTAGCCCACAGCAAATGAGTCAGCGAAATCAAATGAGCCCACAACAAATGAGTCAAAGAACTCCAATGAGCCCACAACTGAGCTCAGGAGCCATGCATTCCTTAAACATTGGTAACGCAGATGCTTGTCCAGCTAGCCCTCATAATAGCTCACAGACCTTGGGCTCGGTTAGTAGCATAGCAAATTCTCCGATGGAGCAGCTACAAGGTGCTAACAAAAACAGTTCAGTTGGCAATGCATAATTGAAAATCGTGATTTCAAGCAGTCGACCAATTTCCAGTACGAGATGAGATGGAGATTAGTCAAGTAAGAGGAATGTTATACTGTAAATATAGGATCATAAAATGATCAAGCCTGGGGGGGGCTTCACAAGATCGAGATTTCAAAGTCGGCCAATTTCTAGCATGTGTTTTTTGTATCTTGTGAGTTTTTATGAGGATTATTTTCGTCAAGACGGTCACTTTCAAGTGAAATTATTATTCTTTTCATCCTTTAAGATGGATTGCTTCGTCAAGGTATGTTGGTGAAATTTAGCCTAGTTCAGATATGTGTATATGCAGGACATAATAATATTGTACCTAATTGATTCTATAGTCATTTGAGATTTTATTACAAACTCTAAGATGCATCATTATCACGCCCCGATTTCTCTAGAATTCGAAGCCCGAGAAAGTTATCGGATTCCAAATGTCACGGCACGATAGTTCTTCACCTACGTTAAGCCACAATAATGCCAGAACAGAAGGGGTTCGAGGATTCTGGAATTGTCCAGATGGATCCGGAAGGTTCCGAAACATGTTAGAGACTTCTTGTAAATACTAGTAGAGTATAGATTGTTCTAGTGGGGACTAGAACCTTCTAAAATATTACGGATGTAAATAGAAGGAACTAGAAGGTAGGAGAAAAGCCTAATTCTAGAATATTCTATAAACTAGTATAAAAGGTGAGTACTCCACTCATTTGTAAAGAACAAGCAACTCATTCCAACCTAGAGTGAATATAAGTGAGAAAGTTTCTCCTAGATTGTGCACTCTACTTTCTCTCTAGCTTTCTACTTGTTTGTGTGTGTAGCTTTCGCTTCTTAGTAGAGAGAGTTGAGCGAGTCTAAGGCTGACTTAGCCAAGTGCCGCATGGGTAGTCTTGAGAAAACTAACCCCGTGACACAAATTACCCGATGAGTGAGTGTATTATGTCCACGTCATAATAAAGTATAAATATCTACGTAATCATAACATAATAATTGTCTCCAAATATAACATCAACTCCTCTTTGTCTACAATAATGATCCATATAATTAAATTTGACAACTTGGCTTCGAGACCCATCAATAAAAGTCTCAAACTGAAATAAAA
>MKEJ01063049.1:0-10890 GCA_001753735.1 Embelia ribes
ACCTTTTCAGCACCTGTTCAACATCTATTGTGACAGCCATGCCCAATATTTGTTGGGTTGGTCCTAAGTCCTTTACATCAAAGAACTTAGAAAAATACTCTCTCAGCTTTTTGATAGTAGCAGCATTCGTGTTGCCGAAAGAAGATTATTCCTCGCACACCGCAGCATAATGGTGTTGCCGAAAGAATGAACCGGACAATTGTGGATTGAGACCGGTGTATGTTGAGTTTGACTAAGCTGCCAAAACCATTTTGGGGAGAAGCAGTTCATATCGCTTGTTACCTCATTAACAGAACACCCTCAGTTCCCATGTTCCTGAGATGGTATGGTCCAACCGTAAGATATCTTACTCTCGTTTAAGAGTATTTGGGTGCAAAGCGTTTGCACATGTATCCAAGGAGAATCGACAAAAGTTTGACGTCAAGTCCACTCCCTGCATATTCATTGGCTACGAAGATGAAGAGTTTGGATACAAATTGAGGGATCCTGAAGCGAAGGTCATCCAAAGTAGGGATGTGTTTCAAGAGAATCAGTTGTATGACAACTTCAGTCGATCAGAAAATCTAGGCGAGAAGAGTATAATTGTCCCAAATTGTATCGATAACCCCGCATATATTCAATTTGCCACTGATATAGAAGGGTTGCAGATTAAAACCGTGGAAGAAGTTGACGAGGATGATGAGAATATTGAGCAAGGGGAGTAGTTACCCTTGCCACTGGAGGCTGAATAATTACTAAGTATCGGTGATGTTGAAGTTCCTCAAGTTGTCATGCCTCAACCGAAATCTTCAAGAGGCCGACTATTAATTCCAACTTGTAGATATACGGAATCAGAGTATATTCTTTTTCCCGATGAGGGAAAGCCACAGAGCTTTATTGAAGCTAAATCTCATATCGATAAAAACAAATGGGTTCAAGCCATGCAAGAAGATATGGATTTATTGTAGAAAAATCATAATTATAAGTTGGTAAAATTTCCGAATGGCATGAGAACATTACGAAACAAATGGGTGTTCAAGCTCAAAAATGATGGTAAGCAAGTGAAATATAAGGCTTGTTTGGTTGTTTAAGGCTTTCAATAGAAGAAAGGACTTGATTTTGATGAGATTTCTCACTTTTAAAGATGCCTCAATCCTAATTGTACTCGATTGGTTGCCAATCTTGATTTAGAGCTTGAGCTGATGGATGTGAAAATAATTTTTCTTCATGGTAATCTAAATGAAGAAATCTACATGGAGAACCCGAAGGTTTTGTAGTACCTGGGAAGGAAAAATTGGTCTGCAAGTTAAAGAAAAGTTTCTATGGTTTAAAATAAGCTCCCAGACAATGGCATAAAAAGTTTGACTCATTCAAAGTGAGTCACAATTACAAGAGAACTGCAGCAGATCAATGCGTATATATTCGAAGGTTCCTATATGGTAACTTTGTTGTGTTTCTACTCTATGTTGATGATATGTTGATCGTTTGGCTGGATGCCACTAGTATCAGCAAGCTGAGAGAGTGTCTTTCTAAGTTCTTTGATACGAAGGACTTAGGACCAACCGGACAAATATTGAGCATGAGGATTACTCGTGATAGGGAATTCAAGTAGTTGTGGCTGTCACAATAGAAGTATGTTCAACAGGTGCTGAAAAGGTTTAACATAGGAAATAGCTAAGCCACCAAGCGTTCTACTGGCTAGTCATTTCAAATTAAGCAAGCATTTGTGTTCTTGCTCTGAGGAGCATGTTACAAATATGGCCCCAATCCCCTATTCTTCAGCAGTTGATAGTTTGATGTATGCAATGGTATTTACTAGACCAGGCATTGCTCACGCAGTGAGAGTTGTAAGCCGATACCTTTCAAATTCAGAAAAGGAACATTGGGAAGCTGTCAAATGGATACTAAGGTACCTAAAGTGTATATTAAAACTATTCTTGTGCTTATACCGATTCAGATATGGCCTGTGACCTCAATGGGAGGAAATCAACATTGGAATTTATTTACACTTTCGTAGGGGAGGCTTATTTTGGTAATCCAAGTTACATAAGTGTGTTGCTTTATCCAAGACAGAAGTTGAGTATATTGTTGCAACGGAGGCTGGCAGGCTAAAAGGATTTCTCCAAGAGCTTTAATTTAGTCAAAAGGAGTATAAGATTCATTGCGATAGTTAGAGTGCTCCATACTTAAGCAAGAACTCTATGTACCCTTCGCACACAAAGTATTTTGATATCTGCTATCATTGGATATGCGAAGTGATGCATTGTAAAGATTCATACCAAAAATAATGGAATTGACATGTTAACGAAAGTGGTGAGGTATTTAGGAACATAGCCGGGATGAATATCTCCAAATGATCGATATTTTGATATGTTCTCCCTGTTTGGTAGGGAGGGGGAGAATTGATAGACCCAAAGGGTCTTTGTCTATACCAAGCCTATATCCCATTTACAACCAAAAATTGAAGAGGGTTGTTGATTGTTTGAGTGTGATTTCACGTGTTTGGGTTTTGGGCATGATTCATGCCATGTGTATGTATATATAAGGGTGTGTATGTATGCAGTAAAATATATAACTAGAAAAAGAGATAAAAATAGTGAGGTTTGAGTAGCTTTGCTCCTCTTTGTGATAGTTGTGAGGTGAGAGAATCCTATCATATGCTCATTTGCAATTTTCGAACAAGTTCAAAAATTCGCAGTTTAGCAAAAATTGAAAAATCCGGCGAAAGTTACATAAGGGTAGTAAACGGCGAAAAATTGAGAATTTAGTAATTTTGCCAATTAGTTCTACTTTTACTAGTTTTAAAAAATTGTTTTTTTTTAAGAGGGACTGTATATTTTTTCTTTTTTTATAGATATTGAGTGCTTTTTGTGTGAATGAATAGCTGTCAATGTACAACAAGACTAGAAACAGGGGATTGGCATTCATCACCATGGGCTCGAATGAAGCAGCTTCGGCTGCTCTCAGCAGTCTTCAATCCTTTGTAAGTGTTTTCAGATTTTAATTCAGGTTCTATGAATTTAATTTGCATTGTTTTAAAATTTTAGGACTACTCACACTATGCTAATTGCTGAAACTGTGAATGAATTTCATCTTTCTTTGTGTTTCCGTAGGAAGTACTTCTATTCGCCCTAAAGTTAGGGTGCATTTGGTTACCCTTGGCGACTCGGTTTTAAAATAGAGTTCTCGCAGGAAATATAATTATGTATCAAAGGGTTACTATTTGCTTGTTAATTTCGCACAAAAATGTTAACTGTGGTGTGAAAGGTCTGCTCTTTTTCCCTCTAAAATTTTCATTCTTTTTCATCCTGAACTCAGTAAAGCAAAAAACATATATTTAAAGTGATGGAAAATTCGATTGCTCTCGTAGTAAGCGAGAAGTGATTAGCTGTTCAACTTTTGAGTTGTTTTTTGTGTATTGATTTCTGTAAAACTGAAGTTTGGCTGATTGTTTTGTGGTGTTAACTAAATCCTCTGTAAACATTTCCTTTGGCCTTTAATATTGAATTTATGATTCAGTTTTAAAGGTATTATTAGATAATCTTTTTAACATCATATGATAAATCCTATTTACAGTTTTGCAGTGAGTTGCTATGTGTATGTTGTCTATGAATTGCGTGTTCCTTTGTTTCCAGTATTGGAATTTGAAGTCCTTTCTCTGTACAAGATATTTTGCTTTCAAAGTCAAGCTGATGTGTGGCGTGTTGGGTTATGTTTGGCAATCCGTTTCAAAGACTTATATTTTTAGGAAACTAATATTAATGCACAAGAACTTGCTATTTTTGTTTCCAGTAGTGGTTTTTTAAAGGTTTTGTTCTCTTCAGTTCCTGTACAAGTGAAACGGGGGGAAATACAAACACATCATATTTGAAGGGAAAAAGAAACCAATCAATTTCTAAACGAGAAGTGATTAGTTCTACGATGAAAGAGTTGAGATTTTTAATGTATAACCTTTCCAAAACTGATGTTAGGCTGATTGTTTTGTGTTACTAGGAATTTGAGGGCCGGACATTGAGCCTCACATGGGCGAAGCCAAGGAGGAAGACACCACCTAAGCCGGCAGCAATTCACAACTTGTATGTTGCAAACTTGCCTTTACAAGCAAGGGCTAAAGATCTCAGGGAATTTTTCAAGTCCAATAATGGAAATGCTGTTTCTGCCGATATTATATTTCATGAGAATCCGAGAAGGTCTGCCGGGTATGGATTTGTTTCTTTCTATACCAAGGAGGATGCTGAGGCTGCACTCTCAGTTTTCCAAGGGAAGGTACTGTCATTTTACCAGGCTATGTTTAGTGTTTATTTTGTTGCATTGGTTCTTTATATTAAGAAAAGAAAATATGCTTAATGAAACATATAATTTGATAATTGGAGAAATAAATCACTTGTTTTCACATTAAATCACCTAAGCACTTGGTGTGTTACCGAAAGTTGCATATTTTTTTTTTTGGAATGACAGGCAATTTGATTATTGCTTACTTCTATATATACTTTGGAGGTAAAAAAGAACATGGCCAATACCATTTAAGCCATTATATATGTTTTGTTTGTCCTCCAATATGTATCATGTTAAGAAAGAAGTTTTACGCACCATTTGGTATTTTTCATCATTCGAAGGTTTTGGCCTTATAGGTTTTACTGTTAAAAAGTTGTTTTGCTATTCGGTTTTAGTTTTAGGTTTTCGAGAAGCGAGGCTCCAACAATTGTACCAATATCATTTGTTTTTTGTTTTATGTCAGAGAACTGCTTTACAAAATCCAATGTTGAAAATGCGTGTCCAAAAACGTAGTCTAAAAATTCATTTTCAAAACTTGGTCTAGACAAACCTTTGTTACCCGACTGGCGACTATGGACATAATAAAAATATGTTTTTTTTTTGTACTTGTGAATTTAGTATAGCTTACAATGGCAAAAAACAGCTGATGTCATGTGATGCTTATTTTTGGCTTATTAGCCACCACATGAAAGCTTGAAAGACTTTACCTGGTGTGTGTGTAACGTTCTCCTTACAAATTGTTTTGTAGGAATTTATGGGCAAGTCAATTCGAGTTGCACGTAGCAAGAGATTTTTGAGACCGGGAACACAAGTGAGTATTCAAGCTGAAACTAAATCAACGGAAAAATCAGAAGCGGCTGTCTGATATTTGATGTTTGCTATTTTCCCTTTCCATTTTCGGTTACTTAAATAGTGTTGTTTCATGATTTCGTTGTGTATATAAAAGCTTGTACAATCTGAGGTTCCTCTATTTCCTCGTTTACATGGAATATATATAGTTCTGAGTTTCCATTATTACGAGTTCTTTTTTTTTTGTCTATAAATTTTCGGTAGTGAAGTTTTGTTTTTTGCGAGCCTAAATGAACTAGTATTGTTTCCGGCTTACGCAATCAATGCCAATGAAATCGACAGTTATAAAAGTCAATACTGTAATGAAAGAATCGGGCTATTCCTTTTATTTTTATTTTTGATATCGTAAATAAATGATTGGAGATGGAAAATTTCCGTAAGCTTTTGACTTGAGCTATATCAAGTTGCTCAACTCGAGAAGTCTTTTAGTTCCCTTGATGTCGCCTCTGTTTTGGAGAAAAGAAAATTGATGAATTTGAATTATTTGATTGCACAAATTCGAGTTGCTGACACTTGAATTGAGGTCTTGATAATCTTTTATTCATCTTCGGGTACGTAGGAATGGAAATTGGTTTAATCCAAATTAAACCAAAATAATTATCAAGTAATTGAATCCAAATCCAATTTGAAATACATTTCAAATCAAACTAAATTCAAAATATTTTCAATTCAATCTAAAATCAAACCAAAATAAAAATAAACTAAACTACTATCTAAACCGATTCAAATTATTTCTCTTTTCAATACAAAATGCGTTTATATTAAAGAAATTTGGATTCCTTAACGATTTTTTTTAGCAGATTATGGTATTTGAATTATTCTATAAAGATAAAATCTATAAAATTGTTGCTACATCTTTGCCATGTTTTGTGGGTGTTGTAACTTGGAGGTGTAGCTATTGTTCTTTTTTGGTGATATTTTCATGCAATTATTTTTTTTTTTGGGAAATGTTGCATAATTAGTTATAAGTAAAGAAAATACTTTTATTACCATTTTCAGAAAAATAGTAATTGCAGCAAAATATTACCAAAATATTTCCAAAAAAATAGTAATTGATTATTAAAAAAAATACTGTAATTATGTAAATTTATCTAAAAGTTGAAGTACTTACTAACAAAATGTCACCAACTTTTAGGTAAATTTGCATAATATTATTTAGCGTGGTATTAAAAGCGTGCTAACAACTTGAGCCTTGAGATACTATGTTCACGTTTCATTGCTCTCTTATTTAATAAATTAATTACACTTAATATATTGCCACAATTGAGAAACTAGAAAATAGCTTAAACTTCTGTTAACATGCTAATATATATTTTCTTAAATGTGTACTTTTTAGTTTAAAAGAGGGTGACAAAGTAACTGATTGTATTAAAATATGAATTGGATCAAATCCAAACCAAAACCAATTATTAGTTTTAGGTTTAGATCCAAATCCAACTCAAGCATATTTGTAACTAAATCCAAAACCAATCTAAATATATTTGGTTTGAATTTATTTTATATTAAAACTACCAAACCAATCCAATTGTCATCCCAATATATGGTTCGCCCGTAAAAGTGAAGTAGAAAGATTGAGAGTTAAAATAGAAAATTGTTACTGCTATCTAAACCACAAGGGGTAGAAGATTAAGCTGTTAGAAGAATGACAAAGGAAACACAATTCATTCATTATCCTTCTCATCCTCTCCGTTACCCGATTGGACAATAGACGTGGACTTTGGGCTTTCTAATGTTGATGTTGCTCGTCTGGCTTTGCTTTTGTCATTCACGTATATATATATATATATACATATATATATATGTATGTATGTATATATACATGTATTGGGACAAGTCTATGTTAGTAGGTGTAACCATGTTAGAAAAAGGTCGCGACATATTTGTTTGTTCCTCGTGATGTCAGCATGACGTGTAAAAGTTAGAGATGAAGAATCAGAAGAGAGTTGCAAGAAAATCTGAGATGAAGTTGAAATTCTACCTAAGGATTTGGTGAAGGGTCTATTATTAGCTCTAACGATCGTTTAGTTTTATAATTACATTGAATTATTCATTTTTAAGTTATTGGATCTATCTGTCAATCATATTATTCTATATTTTTTTTTTGTCATTGTCTTCAATATTATATTTATTCTTAATTGATTTACTTTATAGTAGCAGTCTATATTTTTCTTTTTCACTCTTTTCTTAATAATTTTAAAAAATTACCTTTACTCAAATATCACGAATTTAATATATAAATTTTGCATAACAAATTTTATATTAATATATTATCATAATTTTTTTATAATAGATAAATTTTTATCCGTTAATTGATATTGACATAATAAAGATATAGCATTCCAACACAAATAATTTTGTATGTACGCATATATGTATAGATAGTGAAGATATAATAATTTTCTTTCTTAGATTTTGATTATTAAATTTAAGAAAATACGAGTCAAAAGACTACGCGACCAATTGTAAAAAAATTATGTAGCTTCTTATCAAACAACTATGCAAGCACGTGTCGCGATCAGAACGAAAGCAGTAAAATAACTTTTATATTAATAAGAGAATCGGGGTTGAAGATTGTACTAGTAACATAAAGTTTCATATTCAGTTTTTTTTTTTCTTTTTTGGGAAATTAGGTTGAAGGAAAGTACAAGTGATGAGGAAAATGTTTCGTTTTGACGGCAGAATTAACACATAAATTACATGGCCCATCTAGTGCGTGCTTTAGCCTTTCTACTTTTTGAGAGGATAATAAGAATAGTTCAAATTTGCTATGGATGTCCCCCGTGTGCGCTGATATGGCAGCGTTGAACTAGCGCGACAATTGATATACATCCCGAAAATGTCTATAGCGAAATAGAACTGCACATTGTAAGATTCTCTTAAGCTCTTCTATACGGAAACTGCACATAGTCGGTTTCAATGCACAAGGGCAGCTGGTAGAGCGCTGATGCTTTGCCACTGGACGGGGGCATTGCACCATGCCAATCGACTTCAGCGCTACATTTCAGAAGTGGTGCTCTGATCGGGCGCTTGTCGGTCTACTAGCGACCCATAGCGTTGCGCGACATCATATTGACACATGACACGTGGCGATTCTATTGTATATAAAACATGTAAAGAATTTGTTATGGTATAGTTTTTATGGGGGCAGTTGGCTGAACATTTTGGAAGATAAACAGCTCTAACCAAACTCAGCCTAACAATAATGACCCACTAAATGAGTTGGATACTTGCTCATTGATTTTCCATATGTGGACCTTTTTTTTCTCTTTAATTAATTTAATAGTCTTCATAGTGTACACCTAAAAGATGAATACAAAAAAATATATTATTGTTGCATTGGAACCTGTAGTCCCATAGAATATTTTTGTGCAATTTTATTTCATTCTCTTGCGTATCAAAATTTGTACTAAAAGATAGCCTTTTGAGATGTTACATCCCTGTGCAAATGCAACTAAAAACAATAATCTTCACTTAATTGTTTTATTGAATACTAGAAAATGGATGAATAATAAGAACGCCATATTTACTTCACTTCATCCTTAATCTACATTTGAAAGTGACAAAAAAAAAAAATCTAATTCCAAAGCACTATAGTCAACAAAGGAATAATTAATTTTTATTGCTTATTTATAAAGCATTACTCGTATCATTCACCTTTGAATCTTTTTTGTGTGCTTTATTTATACAGGCTGCTTTAGGGTCATACAAAACATTAATATTTATAAAGAAAGCCCCTTTTCAACAACCATGTTCATAGTCTATGAATCATACATCTACTGAAAACTGATCACACCAAACGCAAAACAAAACAAAACAAAAAAAGAAAAAAGACAAAGAAGGTGCTCACTTTTAGTTGGTATTAGGTGCTGGTGTATAATATAAGTTATCCACTTTGATTTGATTCAAGAGCCTAACTATGATGGTCTCACATAGAAAACTTGTTTCCTTGAACATTCTTTCGATAGGGAGATTTTTCGTTTTCAAAACTCGTTCCAACAGCTTGATTGCGAAAAGTTTGCATATTAATGGGAAACCCGTAAAAATAATAATGTTATAATCACTTTTTCATGAATATTCGTACACCGTATGCAATCTAATGAAAGAATTTTATTTGAAGGTATGATGCATGCGACCGTCTTTATAAGATCATTTATAGTATCGGCTTCCACGTCCATATATTTCTAAGTCCACGTTGTTGATTCTCTTTTTCAAGGTTAATAGCTTGTAATAATCAAATAAACTTTGAAAAGGAACAATTACTTAGTTTACAAAAATTATTACAAAGCTGATTATATACATATAAAATAAAACCTAATATCATTTTTAGAGAAGAAATTTCGGATATTAATAGTGAAGAAATTTTAGATGAACCAATGAAACATATGACTCAGACGAAGAACACACAACTGATAATATTAAATTTATTAGTTCTTTTTTTTTCTTTTTTTGTTTTGTTTTTAATCACCTTTGTATACTTGTCTCCATTTTCTAAACGGAAAATTTGGTGACTGTCCATTTTCATTGTAAAATTACTGCACTGATATTGTATCCGACGCATGAAACATCGATGCCCTGACGATAACAATAATAGTAATAATTCTATAAAAGTTAGTTTTATAAAACTAAACTGATAACCACGATGTTCTATGACTCTAAATCTTACATTGACCCGACAACTACTTTGTCCCTTTTCTCGATTATAAAATTCTTTGTCAATCAGCAGAAGAATTTACTTTACTTACTCCAACACTATGGCACTATATATAGAGGCGTCCATTCTCCATCCAAGACCTCTCTCTCTCTCTCTCTCACTATATATATATATATATATATATCTATCTGTCTCTAAACACATACAATGGCAGGGTTTGGTGGTGGGATTGTGGGGTTGGTTTTGGTGTTGTGCTCAGCTGTGCCTAGTTTGGCCACAGTTTATACAGTTGGGGACTCAAGTGGGTGGACTATTGGTGTTGATTACACCACTTGGACTAGTGACAAAACCTTCAAAGTTGGGGATAGTCTTGGTAAGTGCTCTATAATATCTCCTTGTGGGGTCTTGGTATTAATTTTAATAGTTTTCTTACACCGATACGCTGCCTGCAGAGGTTTTCATGTACAAGCGAGCTTTGATGTATGATACAAATTTTGAATCACCGTCCCGGAGGGGGCAAAGTGCCGCATGATCAAAAGAACAACTGAAAACTGAAAATTGGAAAAATAAATTAGTAAAACTCCATAAAGAAAAATATTTTCACCACAATAATATAACAAGGAAAATCATTTTCATTCAGCTCACCGTTATACAAAAGTAATACAATGGCTCGTTTATGTAGGCTAACATTCTTAAATCCCTAAATTTTTTAACAATTAAATGCATGGTTTCCTATCCCAGTCTTTTGCGACACTTCAGGTTTACTTCTGTTTTTAGGTTACGACTTCTTTGCTATGATTTCCCAATAATTAATATAAGGAGCTATGGCCGTTTCATAACCCAAGTTATATATTTGCAAAAATATTTGTAGCGTTTAGCTATGTAGGAGGTCACACGGTGGACGAAGTTAGCCAGAGCGACTACAGTTCGTGCTCTGCAGGCAACTCGATAACAACCGACAGCAGCGGTTCCACCACCATCCCCCTCAAGACACCCGGGACCCACTACTTCATTTGTGGGGCCACCGGCCATTGCAGCTCCGGCATGAAAATAGCCGTCACGGTTGCCTCCGGCTCCACCTCCACCTCCACCCCTACCGCCGGATCTCCGCCCTCCTCCACCACCACCACCACCCC